>WAAB01012028.1:0-93363 GCA_013389865.1 Piaya cayana | reverse complement strand
TACCTGTGCATATTTCTAGTTTCGTACTTTTCTCTTCTTAGAGCACTTCCTGGTGAAACATTAGATGTGAGGTTTCCCATTTGTTAGAGCATAGGTGTGTAACTTCAGAATATTGTGTTGAAAGGGGAGGTAAGTGCTTTGAAAGTTGATTTTTTTTTTTTAAATATGCTTTTAATGTGTAGAGAAAAGGATACAAGAGTGCAACTGTTTACAAACCAGACTAATACAATCACCCAGAATGCCTTGACGTTAAAGAGGACATTCTATCTTTTTGAAATAGCCCACTCCGCTCATCAAAACCTACGTTTTCTGTTGGTACTCTTTGAGTATGTGTTTCTTGTGTACTCTTGTGTATTTTGCCAAAAATGGAATAAAATTTGCATCAGCCTTTTTAAATCTAGTTTGGAAAGCATGATCATACTTTTGCCTCTTGAACAGCACTAGAGAACATATCCTTAAAGCAGGTAACTTAAAATGTCTGGGGAAAAAGGTTTGTTGTAAATGAAATACTTTAAACTTCTGAGGAGAAAATGCCTCAAGTATGTTTTCTTAATTTTTTTAAAGAAAAGGTAGAGTTAAAAATGATTAACTAAATACTTTTGCTTTTCAGAACTGTTACTCAAGCATTTCCCATGCCTGTTCAGATGCGGATAATAGAAGAAACCTTGTTTTCCGCAATACATCGAATTAGTTTTGAGAACAGAGGGGTTTAACAAAGATAATCTGTCCCAGGGGGATGAGGTGGTTGGTGTTAGTGTTCACAAAGATACTTTCTGGTTGAAAATGTCAATACAACCAAATTTAAAGCTTCTTTACAGAAGAGGAAAATTAATTTATTAGTAGTTGCCTCATTCTCATTGCTCAGTCCCAAGATACATTACATTATAAAACTTTAGTGGAAAACATAGTAAGTATCAATGGATCAGCATTTGAACTGGGGTAATTTCTGTTACCCGCTTGGAGGATATGCTGGGTTTTGTGCTTAAATAGAACCTGTCTCCTGGCTGAACTGTTGTTCTTGCCAGTCAACTGTGTGGGTGGCTAGGACTCGGTCCGATGGGTCTTTTCCAACCTGGTGATTCTGGGGGCACCTGCTAGGTAGTGTGTCCCTTTGCACTGCTCCTAAGCACACTGTGCTGCAACTTTCCAGCCAGTTGGTCTGAAAGTACTTGAGTTCTACAACTGGCCCTTTTCCCAGTGTGGGGACCTCGTCAACAGTGAGCAGCTCAGGGCTGGAAGGGCTGGTGTAATAGTGAAAAGTAATGGTGGAGGACTATAAGCTAAAAAAAAAACCAAGTGTGAGCTAGAACTCCTGAAGTGGCATGTTTATTCCCTTGTGTTAAGGACTCCTTTACATTGCACAGTTGCATCTATACCTTCACTATGTGTGACCAATAATTTGTTTATAAAATTCAGCAGCCAATTTAGTGGAGGGAGTTGCCCTTCCCATTCCCCAGAGCTGAACCCAGCCCTATAGGCGCAGGCCAGTTTTTTGCTGTGTTCTAATTCGTGGTGTCTCATTTGTGTTTGCTTTACTGTTAGCCAGTTCTGAGTTGGTAAATTCCTCCTTTGGAGTGCAATTATGGAAACTTTGACTTGTTTTGCTTTTTCTCCCTTGCACAGGGCTTGCTGATGTATCAAACGTGTATGTTTCATTTAGTGTGAATGAGGAGGACTCGCCCAAGTCCCCCAAACCTCTCCCCGAGAACCCGTCTCAAATCATCTGATTTCTTCACAAGAAGAGACCGTAACATTTGCAGCAATGTGATATTCTAGATATTCAGGAAGAGAGATTACACCCCTAGTGTAGGGAAAGACAAAGTTAGCCATGGGAAATGGAGCCTTTTGAATCACTGAGATTCCATTAGGTGTTTATATTGGCTTTTGTAAGTACTTTGTCGAGTGTTTCTGTTCACAGCGGTAGGCTTTAGGCAGTGGAAGAAGCAAGGGGAGATGGAAATGTGCATCAAAGGAGACGGCCTTGTTGGTGCAAGTATTCCTAATACGCTCAAGAGTTAAATGTTCCCTGTGCTCTGGATAAGTGGATCAGGTTTAAAGAGATCAAGCTCAGAGTTAGGACAATTTGCATTGCTGCTTTTTAGCTTGTTTGGATGTTCTGTTTTCTTTTAAACTACTTTATTTACACAAGAGGAGTTGCCGTTATCTGAATTTTTAGCTGAAGGCTTCTAGAGAGCCTGCTGCCCAGCACTGAAAAGTCTTGGAATTCTTAAGGCCGTGTCTACCCAACCTGGCCTCCCTCTTCTAGCTTGCTGCATTTCAGCAGAAGACGTTCTCTGCAGTCTGATAATGTTGCCTCAAAGCATTTCTGCTGTGACAAGATAAGGCTTGAGCTCTCGCTGCCCCACTGCTTGTTCCAGCAACGCGAAACCCGTGTGTACCCATGTGAAACAGTAATCGCATGACAGGCTCCGTGACCACATATGCTGAACTCTGCAGGATCTCATATCAAGTCTATGGCTCCCTGTGGCCTCAGCTTTCACGCTTCTTATTCACCCTTGATTTCTTCCTTAAACTTGATACAGTATTTAACTTCTTAATCTGTAAGCTCAATAATACATTACTAAACTGAGCATCCAGTAAATGGTTGACTAGCGCATCAAATTCTTCCTTAAAATGCATTATACTGGTGAATTGAAATAGTCCAGCTTTACTTCTATTTAAGCAACGCTTCTGATTAATTAATAATCTCTGTGAATATGGTAATTGCAGTTGTATTGCCAGAAAGAGATTCATTTGCATCGAGGCTGAAGCTGAAAACTTTTCTGCCAAGTACGCTTCGATCTTCAAAAAAGTAAGTTGAGAATGTGTAGGTAACATCCAGAATACACAGAACAGCCCATCCTGCCACTGCCTTTTATTACTGGGGACAAATTAATTTATGTTTGAGTGAGCAGATTCAGTGTTTAGGGGTTTGGGACAGGACAGCAAACTTGTTCACATATTAGAAAAACATCATGTCATTTATCTGCACATCTGCTGTATGATTCTTGTCTTTGATAGTTTTTCTTTGGTTTAAATCCCATTTTGAATTCATAACTCTCTTGGGAGCAGCGTTTCAGGCATCTGTTTCCCTGCTCACTGATGGTTGTTGCACTTCTCTGTACCATTTGAAAACGCGACTCTTCCTCTTTCTTCTTTTGCTTTTGGGATCTTACAGTGGTGGTTCCAACAAAGCCAGCTAACTCATCGTATTTAATTTTGGAACTCTACTGGTACTCTTGGAACAATCTCTGGATTAATTTTGGCTGCATGTTCTCTTATAAGGCATGTATGGTATATGTCACCTATAGAAGAAATAACTGTATTGACTAGTTAATAATTGCTTGTAGCATTGTGGAGACCACAAAATACCAGAAAACAAGTACGAGTACGTTAATGCATTCGGAAAACTGGGGAAGTTCTGAATCACAGTGTTTATACTCACAAGGTTCAACTTTATGCTTAGCCCTGGTCCACACACACACAAGAGCACAGAATTTCTCTCCCTTGTAACTTGCCAGTCTGGGCTACACCAGAGAAAGTTCTGGAATAGGATGGTTATGCCTGCTCAAACAGCAGAACAACCAGGCACAACTGTGTGGTGCTGTGGCTTTTTGCTTTTCTTCACAGTTGTCTTGAATGTGAACACCCTAAAAAGAAAGGGAAGAAAATATCCCAAGAGATAGCAAATGTTTTCTTATTGATCCTTATTTAAAAGAGTTATGGTTATATTCCTGCCTGGCTTCAAACCTCATCTGCAGGTCACCTGGTTGAAAGCTGAAGTCCTTTATAGCATAGGCTATAAAATCTCTTACCTGTCTCTGTTTAATTTTTTTATGGCACCATGAAAATGAATTCTGGAGAACTCTTTAGCAGTGGTTTCTGTATGCTCTGGGTGGCTCTTTCCATACGTGTTTCCCCCAGTCTTTGAACTGGTTCATTCTTCTCACTTTGCTTTACTGTTATTTTGGGTTTTTTTTTTATCTTTGCTAGTATCATGCTATTTATTTAATGCAAAAATATAGGGTTCAGCTTAAATCACTGAGAACTTTAATGCAATTAAATAAGTTTGTTTCAGTATGAGAATGCAAATTAAGACAGGGAAGGAAGATAATTATCAGTTTAAAAACATGGGGGGGGGCAGGAGTTCAAGCCCTAAAATGACTAAAGAAATACATTGCGTTAGCTGAGCTACTTAGACTACAGGGTGAAAAGAGGCAGGCAGCTATGTAGGGCAAGGTAGGCTTGTTCTCAAACTAAATTTATGGTAGCAAAGTACTTTGGTAGAATTAACCAGGCTTGTTTATTATTGGCATTTGTTAGATTCTTTAGGGAGGACTCAAAAAGAGAATAACATGTACTCAGTCATATTTCCTGTAATTACTTCTGTTGTGGCTTATTCTATCAATTTTAAGAGCAAAAAAACCCCACAACAAACAAACAAGCAAAAACGTTTTGCTCACCAGTGATTTTTGTAAAATTTTTTGCCTATAACAATGCAACAAGCTTTGCAATCTGGAGCTTAATGGATAAAACTATTTTCTGAGGGAAAGGTAGTGTAACTTGCCAGCAATTAGTGGAGTTTCATAGTTTATACATAAGAAAAATGGATGGATGGACGGATGGATGGTTAAATCAGGGCTTTCTAGTAGGCTGTCTACTGTCAGGCCTTGTGATGGTTCTGTTGAAGTGAAATACGCAAGTTATTACTTATTTTATACATAAACTTAATCTTGAATAGTTTCCAAAATCAAGGTTTTTAAAGCTAACTGTGGTTAAAAAGATTATTTTTAAAAGTATTTCACAGTCACTCATACAGAGTGAATATGGTTTGGTTCTGTCCTTGATATCAAAATTGGATCTGTTTACCTGCTCCTTTGTTCTTATCCTCCTGGAAAAGCCCGTTGTTTTGGGAGATCTCTTAGTACCAGGAAATATTTCAGTGGTTTCAGTGGTGCCCTCCCTCTCTACAGTTTCACTCGCTGCCAGAAGCCTGTTTGTCCTCCCCACCCCGGCCAGGAATTTCTGTCAGGCTTTTAAAAACACCAGTGTGGTTTCCGTACTTTTAAACCTTAACCACAAGTTCCCACTGACCTTCTGTGCCAGAAGATGATTTGTGTGGGAAAAGGCTGTGGTATAAAATTTGATGTGATGTTCTTACGTGTTACATGCTGTAGCTGCCCTTGTAAATGTAAAAAGTGTAATTGAACAGCAACTCATTCCCTATGCTTATTGAATGACAATGACAATCTGGTTTAAGTCTTTTTCCTTATTCCTTTTGAATAAAATTCTGATTTATTAATACTTGGAGCTGAAGTGTTGCTCTAAATCACAATGAGAGTTTTGCATTATAGCAAGGCTGAATTTCAAATGCTAATTATCTGCCTATTCTCACTATCTTGAAGGAAAACATTTTTCAAGCCACTTCAACAATGAATTTTCATAAAAATCAATATGAAGAATATGTATTTTTGAAATGTATCTCCACTCAAGTAGATTTTGAGTCATTGTGAGGATTTCTGCCAGAGAACTTGAAACTTGAGGAGAGCAAAAAAAATGAGAGAGTTTTCTCTGTGCTGTCCTCACCTTTTCTCCAAAAAGGCTTGTGCAAAAGGGATGTGCTGTGCTAAAAATGTCTGAAACCGTATTGGCTGTGATTGAATGTTCTACAAAAATGTCCTGTGCTTGGTGTGTTTATGCACAAGGCATCTGGTTGCAGCCGCCTGTGGGAGCAGTTTTAACTTGATCTTACCTAAGGGGCACTCAGCTGTGGTTTGTGTTCTTTGCATTAGCAAATTAGCCCTTTAAAACTACTCCCTGGGTGGATTTTAGGCTATAGTGCTGAAATTTGCCATCAAAGCCATTCTGGTACGTGGAAGAGTTTGGCATGGAAGAGTAGTTAAAAGAGAGTTGGACCTTCTCTTCAAGCTGAAAGTCAATCAAGACGGGTTCTGGGTGTTCTTGGGGAACTTGGCCGTGAGAACCGTGTTTCTTAAATCATTCTTTTCTGGTGCTCCCTCATTCTGCTGGCGTCTTCAACAAAATTCAGTTGGAAATTAAATTCTAGAATTGAATACTCTTCTGAACAATTACGGGGAGCGAAGTCTGGTTCTTATGATGTTGCTGCATAATTCTATTTATTGTTTTTCTCTAGTATCCTTTTGCTAAATCTGCTTGATCTCTCTGTGTCTTTCTGTGCAGGTTACAAAAGTACGATCTCTTGCAGCCCTTAGGATAGGAACAAGGGAAAGAGCAGCAGAAGACCTGGGCTCTGCCAAGGCCTCCCATTGCGCTTCTGTAACTCTGGACAGTTTACAGCGCTTTAAATTAGGTGCTGCCTGGTCCGTGAAGAGTTTTCTGGAAGGACCAGGAAGTGCTGTTACGACATTTTGTTAATGTTTGGTTCTCTCATGGTCTAAATCTTTCCTTTGTTGTCTTTTCCCAGGAGACAAGTAACTTTTTGAAGTATTTAAGCTGTTGTTCTTCCCAGAAAAAGAGGAAATAACACTAATATGTTAAATCTTTAACATGTAATGGGTCGTGTTAGAGTGAACAGTGATGTGACCCTTCAGAGTGCTCGGGGTTATGTAGTGTGGGAAGCCTGACTACATCCAGCCCGAGTCAAGTGAAATAAGAGTAGATACTTTCCAAGTTTTATTGGTTTTCTACACAATTTCTAATAGCCTTGATAGCGGCAGACAATTTTCTAGTGTCAAACTCCCTATTTAATATGTCTGTACATACATTTCCAGTGTAAGCACCTGTTGCTACTTGCCTTTTTGTACGCTATTAGGATGTGCATACTGTGTATACGTAACTGCCTTGAACTGTGCACCCTGCACAAAAGCCTGAATAAATGGGTTTTAATGTTAATCCAAAGAATCACTATTCATTTGATGATCAGTGTTGCATATTGCTGGACTGCACCAATATATTTTTTTTTCCTGAGGAGTTTAATTCATTTTGTGGCACCAATCCAAAGTGAAAAAGCCAGATAAGCCATGGGAGGCTGGATTTGCAAAGCATTGCTCACTCTGGAAGGAAAAGATGGGAGCTGGTAATTAAAGTAACAGATTAATTGAGTAGATGGACATCCAAGTTATTAGCAAGTTCAGCTAACATCCCCTGGGAATGTACCAGACCTTGGAAACATTTGTGCCCTTTGCAATGAGACCTTATTGCTTTCTACAACTACCCAAACAGGAGTTGTAGATGGGAGAGTGCTGGCCTCTTCTCCCAAGTGACAGGGAACAGGACAAGAGGGAATGGCCTCAAGCTCTGCCAGGAGAGGTTCAGGCTGGACAGCAGGAAAAAATATTTCATGGAAAAGGTCATTGAGCACGGGAACAGGCTGCCTAGGGAGGTGGTTGATTCCCCTTCCCTGAGATATTTAAGAGATGGGTGGATTAGGTGCTGAAGGACACAGTTTAGTTGTTGATAGGAATGGTTGGACTTGATCCTGGAGATCTTTTTCAACCTGGTGATTCTGTGATTCATGTGATTCCTTCTGTACAATAACCTCTGCATTGGGGGATCCAGCAGAGGACTTAGATCTGAAAAGGCAGCAGCCAAAGCCTTATGGAATGTGTCTGAAATCGTTAGCTGATAAGTACCCAACGAGGGAGCTGCCTCGGTGCTCTGCAAGCCTCCCACTGAGCTGGGACACTGCCTCTGCCTGTGACGGCCACCACAGTGAGTGGGGAGCAGCCCTTCAACTTGGCTGATAGAGGGGGCTGCATCCTGCCAGGGTTTAGGGCCCCGTCCCCACCTCTCAGGGCTGTGGGCTGGGGCAGGGGCTGTGGGTCATGGCCAGCCTCTTGCTGAAACCGTTGTAGGGCTGGGGGGGAAGCAGAAGGAAGCCTCTCCCTACCTCTAACTGGCCGTGGGTCACACCAAGGCATCACATGTTGAAGCAAGACCCAGGCTAAGCTCTTGGAGGGCAGGGTTTGGGTTCAGGATCCTGAGAACATAAAATTCTGAGCTGTGGGATGTCAGGGACACATCTAGGCCATCACTGGCATCCCAGGACCAACTCTCCCTATGTGACCCATGTAGGAGGTTAGAAATGTTCCTGGTGCTCAAGGGAACAAAGTCGCAGTTGTCTCCAGGCATTTTATCTCTACCCAATCTGGTTAGGGATTAAAGTGTAACGACAACTGCAACTTGAAGCAGCCTTCTCCAAGATTTCTCCAAGAATTTACTTCATGTTTCCAACAGTAAAAGGTAATAAGACCCTTTCATGCTGACACATCTTCAGTACAACTGCAAAATGTTCCCAAGGATTCTATTTACTGTTACGCTGCCTTTGCTGGTTTTTGGCTTCTGTTGCCGAAGCTGAAGTTCTCTGGTGGATGCCCTGCAGAGGGGCGATTGCGCAAAGCTTAAAAATAGAAACTTGAATGTAAGTGATTTTGACATCACGAAACCTTTTGGCTCTTTCTCACTGCAGAGTGTAGCTTTGTTCAAAATGTAGCTGCACTGATGTAGCTTTAACAGGTCAGATTGGTGGCTTGTTAGCTGGAATGTACAGGTTCACACCCGCTGCTGGTGGCCTCCGGGAGCAGGTTTGGGAAGGCTGGTGGCTCCTCCACTGCAGCAGCTGCTTTCTGTAAGCCTTGAGAACTGGAAATTGTCACTGTCTTCCATGCAGGGTGGCAACTGTGCCTGTAGGGAGACAACCGGAGGTTTCTCAGTCACTCTGGGGTGGGTCAGGATTTTGCCCTGGTGAGGATGTTGTGGCTGAAATAGCGGATTGATATTTACCTGTGGGAAAAGGCTTGTCTGAAGTGTTGCTGTGGTAGAGTTGTGTGATGAAAGATTCTGTCCTGTATGGAAGGAAAGTGGGATTTCAATCCTTCCTGTGAACACCTGGCAGGAAAGAGTGATGCCTGGTCTGTAAGGCAGAAAACGTCACCACCTGCAGTGGTGTTTTCCTTGTCACCCTTGCCTCTCACCTATGTGCAATTTCCATGCTTGGTCTCTGGCCAGCAGCTGTGCTGGTCCTACTGGAAGTTCATCACGGGTCTTTCCTCTGATTTCCTAAGTGATGTTTGCATTTGTGCCTGCAGCAGAGTCTGGATTTGGACCTTAACGATCATCCAGTTCTACCCCCCTGCCATGGGCAGGGACGGAATCAAGTTAGTTTGATAGGAATGTTTGGACTTTGATAGGAATAGTTGGACTTGATAGGAATGGTTGGACTCAATCCGGTGGGTCTCTTCCAACCTGGTGATTCTGTGATTCTATGGTTCTAAGTTGCTCACAGCCTTGAACATCTCCAGGGATGGGGCATCCTTGACCTCTTTGGGCAACCTGTGCCAGTGCTTCACCACCCTCAGAGGAAAAACTTTCCTCCTAAGATCTCATCTGAATCTCTTTTCTTTTAGCTTAAAACCATTACCCTTTATCAGGGAGTGCAGTGATAGGACAAAGAGCCCCCTCCTCGGCTTTCCCGCTGACCCCTTTGCAAGGCTGCTAGAAGGTCTCCCCAAAGCCTTCTCTTCTCTGGCCTCGACAAGCCCCACTCTCTCAGCCTGTCCTCATAAGGGAGGTGCTCCAGCCCTCTGTTCGACTTTGTGGCTTCCTCTGGACTCCCTGTAGCAGATCCACGTCCTTCCCGTGCTGAGGACTCCAGAACTGAATGCAGGACACCAAGTGAAGTCTCATGAGAGCGATGTGGAGGGGCAGAGTCACCTCCCTCAACCTGCTGGTCACATTTCTTTTGATGCAGCCCAGGATACTGTTGGATTTCTGGGCTGCAAGTGCTCACTGCTGGCTCATGTTGAGCATCTCATCCACCAGCACCCCCAGGTCCTTCTCTTCAGGGCTACTGTCATAAACCTACATAAATTTGGGGGGTTTCCCAGTGTCTGCACTGTCCTGACTGAAGTTCTGCCACTGCTTTGCTGTCTGTAGCGGATGAGCACTGGCAAGTTAGGGAATAGATTCTTAGATGCCTCCCCAGGCCCAGCAGCCTCCTATGGCAGCGCTTGCTGACCTTCAGCAGTGGGGTGGCATCCCACTAAATGAGTTTTAAATGTCAAAAGAAAGGGTGAGGGAACAATTTCAAGTTTATTAAAAGCCCAATCCAGGTTTAGAATAGGGTAGCAGCCCCATTTCCCGGCAGCACGTGGCACACTAATGCTTTCCATTTTTATCACGCTGACATTTTCCTTTGTGAAATAATGCTAGAGACGGAGCCCTTGCCAACCACGAGCAGCTCTGCTGCACCCTGTATGCACAGAATTTCAGCATTAATTAAATCACTTCATGGCAGAAGGAGCCGAGGGAAACTCATTTCTTTTTATTTAAAACAACTCCATAAACAAACATAACATCATCCCTCTCTGTCACTCCTGGAGCATCTGCCTGTCCTTGGCCATGGTGACAGGGAAGAGACCCAGGCAGAGCCTCAGCCCCTCAGTCTTGGGGGCAAGTTGGTGCTCAGGGCCACCCTGGTTTGTACAAGCCCCAAAACAAACATTTAATCAGGGCTAAGCCTCAGCAGGTTTGTGGTTACCCCCAGTCTGCAAATACATGGCTCATCTCGGAGTCCCCAGCAACTGTGATTTCTGTTTCTGAAATCAGCAAAATATAAATTAAATCCAGGTTTTTGTGCATGCCTGAAAGTTTTGTCTAGGTGGATGAAACCCAAATTCTTTTTCCTTGCTTCCCAAGCATCCCTGGCAAGACCCTAGTGGAGTTTTCTTCTTTTCATGCTGCTTCCCAAGGGATGGAGTGTCCGGTCACCCCAACTCCCACCGCAGCTCCTGTTCCAGAGCACAGCTGGAGATCCCTGTAAGGTGAGTCCAGCTGACGTAAGGGACCTGCCTGGCAAGCGCCCATGGCCAGCTCCTTATCCCCCCCTCTCCTCCTGCTTATACTTCATCCACCTCATGTAAATTAATAGCGGTGTTTAGTTTCTGTCGTACCTACCTGCTGCTCCTGGCAAGTGCAGCTGTGAGGGGTGGGATGGGGCGAGAAGAACAAAGCCCAACCCATCTGTTGAGGCTGTTAAACAGACACACTAGGAAGATCTTCTGCATACCCACCATGGGATGCCCACACACACATCCCATCACCTGGCTCAGCTGTTGGACATGCTGGGAGAGGGGCCTGGGTCTCAGCAACTGGAGAATGATAGAATGGTTTGGGTTGGAAGGAACCTTAAAGATCATCCAGTTCCAACCCCCCTGCCATGGGCAGGACACCTCCCACTAGATCAAGTTGCTCAAAGCCTCATCCAAGCTGGCTTTGAAGACATCCAATGATGAGGCACCCATGACTTCACTAGGCAACCTGTGCCAGTGCCTCCCCATCCTCACAATGGAGACAACACGAATGCTTTAGGGAGACTTTAGGCGCAGATCAGCAGCCAAGGAACCTTACCTGAGGTCATCAAGCCATCTCTTCTCTCTGGAGATGATCATCCACCCCGAGCCCTCTCTCAGCATACACAATCTTTGCTCAAGCTCCAAGCACCGATTTACTGAAAAGCAGCTACAATTCAAAGAGCACTTCAGGAAAAAAATGATGTATTTCCCATGTAGTGAGCCCAAAGGCTGAGCTGAGGGCAATGGGAGCACTTGGGCCATCAATGCCCCATCACACCCGGACCTGACTTCTGACAAGGCAACAGGGTTGGTTGGAGTCCACCTGCAGGTCAGAACAACCCTGTGCAAGCACAGAATGGTCTGTGGACCAAGCAGCCTCATGCCAGAGCTTGCAAAGGCCACACTCCGTCAAGCCAAGCAGTGTATCAGCAGTGGCACCGGCGCCTCAGGTAGCTCCTGTGATGGGAGCACGTCACACTGCCAGCTGGAGAAATGCTTCCCACCCCTTGTGTTAAACGCACGCAGCTTCCCAGCTCTCCTCCGCTCCACTGCTGATGTGATCAATCATGGTTCATGCACACAATGTTGAGTTTTGAGATCAGCATCCCTGGAGGTGCATTGCGGTGGTATTTCCACCCAGCTGCTAGGGAGGGACCTTCACCTTCCACTCCAGTGCCTCCATCTGCCCTGAACCGAGGCAGTCGAACCACGTGCTCTGGCCACAGACACCAAACCAGACGTTCACAGCTGTGTGAAACATTTTGCGTTAAGCAAATTACCAGTGGTCAACACTAAGGGTCTCTTTTTTTTTAATTTTAGGCCAACTTCTTGTTCCATTTGCATTCGTGTCTCCCTGTTTTGCTCCT
This sequence comes from Piaya cayana, assembly GCA_013389865.1. Lineage (NCBI taxonomy): Eukaryota > Metazoa > Chordata > Aves > Cuculiformes > Coccyzidae > Piaya > Piaya cayana. The sequence continues at coordinate 81,164 of WAAB01012028.1, read as the reverse complement.
CGTTGCAGGGCTGGCGAGCTGCTCCTGCGCCCGCATGTAGGGCTGGAGAGGGAAGGAAAAGGGGTCCCAGAAAGTCTAGCCTGCTGGCCCTGGCAGTGAAACTCGACAAAATCCCCAATTCAATAGCTCCGTGTATTTAGAATATTCATTTTATCACTGTTTATAGCAGCTTCTGCTGTATATTTGCATTCATCAGATATTCTATCCTAAATTCTATTCTACCCTAAACTCTATTCTATTCTCAGCTAGGCCACTAATAATTATGCAATGAAAGAGGAACAGGAACGTTGCAGGGCTTCAAAAGAGACCAGGTCCACTGGCACAAAGTCTCCACCCAAATTCTGCTATTAAATGACCATAAATTGCTATTTAACCCCAGAGATTTTATCTTTTCAATAACCAAAACGAGGGGAAAGCACCTATTAAGTATGAATTACTGCACTAAAATGAGCCAATAATCTATGCTATTTTCTTTTTATGTTTGCATTCTCTGTTTAAATTTACTCAGAGTGAGCAGTTTCGCTGTGCAGGTAGAACATAAAACTGTCTATAACTCACTGCTGCCTTCTATGCTACTCTCAAGGTTTTTTTATTATTACTGTTGAACAAAACCAGCCCATCAATGAGGAAAATGAATCTTTATTTTTTTTTTCTCTAAAAGCAGAATCCATGTACATGGCTTTTTGTATAGTTTAGAAGGTGGTTTTACTATGTGAATAGTCACATCACAGAAATAATACAGAACAACCAGTGAAGGAACGAAGAGCCACTTTGACAATTGCTTTATCAAATAGTCTGAATGTTACTTTTAACTAATGTTTTTGCCGGAGTGGACTTCAGGACAATATTGAAATCTCACCTACTCCACACAAATACAGAGATAATGAGGGGGAAAAAATACACAAACACAATTATTGCTGCTTTATCTGCATTTCTGTTTCCTTGCAGAATGTTGTGTAATATGCTGGTAAAACAGTTTTTAAATATCAGCTTCATTAAGAATGTCATTCACCTAAATAAAAAGCAACCAACCAGCCAACCTGTCTGGGTAAATTAGACTTCATCTGAGATCAAGAGCAAATAGTCGTTTTACAAAAAGTGGAGAAGTTTTGTTTTACAAGGTGAAGAATAGGTTGTTGCAACTTCGAACCACTGAGGTTTTAAGTGTATAAAACATCTAAATCAATTTGGTTTCTAGGTGTTCCCAATGACCATGAAGTGCAATCCTGGCTGAATGATCTACTTGCACCAGTGAGATCTCACCACGCTCTGGGAGCAGGCGGTTTTCAGCTGTGCTCCCCAAGGCTCCCAGTCCTCCTGCACTTATACACACATCAGCTTTATTCAGGTCTTCTCTGGTGCCACTCAAATAATTGGCCCAGGCGAGCACTTGTGTTCAAGTTGGACGTATGTGTAAGTGTTCAGGAGACTACTGAGTCCAACAGGAGCTCTATTGCAATCATTGAGGCTAAGGGATAAACAGAGCAATAGATACTTAAAACACAAGTTATGACAACCCTTTAAGGCCTGAAAATGGAAGCTGGGAAATCATTTAAAGCATAATTGCAACTCCGAACACCACAGTGTATGCGGTAGTGCCTGTATCAACACCTCAGACATACTTGGCACCGCCAGGAAAACCCAGTGTTCAGGAGAATTCATATGCAGGCAGACATTTCGCGTGTGATAAGGCGATGAAGATCTCAAATTTCTGATGAAGCCTTTAGATACATGAAATGTATGCTAGAACATCTAAAGATGAAGTCTGAACATCTCTCATGTTACCTGGCAGAAGGTTAGCTGGAGTGATCATTTAACACAGATGACTTTAGGATGAGTTACACATTTAGGCTAAACAATGTGCACATTTAATTGGAACAAAATTCTTCAACTACGCTTCTCTAAAATTTACAAAGTATATAAAACCCATGATTTGACATTTATAAAACCTCAGCCCTTTTATAAAAAAAACCAAAACAAGGCCATAGTTTTGTTTTAAGTTTAAATCTATTGTTTCTTTCTTCTCATCAGTTTTAGTTCCTATGATAAATAAAAAATATAAACGCCACTCCACCACAGCCTTATAACACAAGGAATAAATTAGCAAGAGTCACACTGCAAATCAAAATAAATAATTTCTAAACTATTTTTCTTTAAAAAAAAAATGGTCTCTTTAATTGCACAGTACTTTAAATTTTCAGTCGCGATGAAAAGTCAGTTGGGTATTTTTCTAAACGCTCCAGAGAATAGGGGAGCATTGTGTCTCATTTCTCAAGCTTTACACACCGAAAACACCTGGGTCAAACCATCAACTAACAAAACTGATAAACGCTTTGCGTCTTGCTGCAGTATCTCTAGCCCAAGGCATTCAGTCCTCTGGTGCTCACCTTGCTGGAGCAAACACCCCCGGCTTCCCATTCCAAGTGAGGTACTCTGGTTTAGACCAATAGCTTTGATATTTTTGGAAGTGTTCACCAGTAGCTACGACTTTCACAGCAGAAGATCATCAAGAGCTCAACGACAGTCCACATACTCCAAGGCTGCAAAAAGTCCCCTCCAAGAGCTTCACCAGACCGGCACGCCTTCTTTTTGGGGTGTTGTAGGGACACATCGAGCTTTTGGCTCTCCCTGGAGCTTTTTTTTGCAGTGGAGGACCAAGCTACAATTCAGACATATCAAAGAAAACAGGAAACCTGAAAAGATACGATCTTACCTCAGACTGTTAGCAGTAGTCTTAAACCCACTTGCCAAGTGTACGTGTGTGTATGTGTATATACACATATATATGCACACACAAAGATTATTTTAAAGAAAAAACAAAGCAATTAATACTGTCACAGCCTGGGCATATTTTGCTCTAAGTTAGGTATCTGTGGGACATATTTAAAAACACTAAAACACTGGCAACATATTGTATACAGAACAGTTGTGGGCTGATGCCTGAATGTGCATTCAATCACTGTGTATCTATGTACCACTCCTGATGGAGCTATAATAGCTTGGAATTGTATATAAAAACATGGAGTTTCTGTTAGGTATCAAAACAATTGTCAGCTACTGAAGACAAGGGAAAGTGCTGCCCACTTCTTAACAGTGGGACATACCTAACTTGGAGGTACTTAACCCTTCGCTGCAATTCTAGCACTCGGATGGGGCAAAGACCATCCTTTACTGTTTAAGTCACACAGGATGTTACACGTCAGTTATTTGCATCAATAACATTGACAAATGTAGGATCTGACAAGCATCACTGCATTCATGTTTATTACTGATGTCCTCTCTAAAGGCTGTTAAATATCGAGACTGATCTTTTCATCGTGGAGTTCACATGCAACTCCTCATTCTCTCTGTTATCACAGCAAAACCAAAGGCAGTATCAGGGCCAATATCTTTTTCCACAGTAATCTGCTTTACCCAACTTAAAAGAGTCTAAGTGGAACTAGCACATCATTGCACAACATTAAAAACCACCAAATTACTCCTGTTCTTTTACTTTTAAAGCATTTTCAGTGCTTGAGTACAAAGCACAGAACCTATTACAAGAATTCTCTAGCAATCAACACACTTCCAGGGATTCAATACTGCATTAAACGTATGTGGAGGCAATCAATACTGCTTATCCAGGTCTGGGTGCTGCAGCACAGAGTCCCACACGCCTCCTCGCACTGTTTTAACAACGTGGCTAAGCCTGCTGATCCAACACTCTAGGCCAGACTGCTACATCTACGTGGTAGGAAGCATTCTGATGCTCACGTGATAAGGAAAAAGACAAAACACTATTATATACAAGTTCCTGTTCACGCTTAAAGGAATTCAACTTTTGGCAGAAGTAAATTCCTACATAAAAAATAAATGTAGAAACCCATTAAAACACAAATATAACAATTGCATTATTAAAACAGCTGCATCTACACTATGGTGTAGTACTTAAGTGTAATTCGATTTTAAAAAATCTTAGTGTACCACTAAGATGAGATCCATTTCCCGGTCCAAACCTCAGCGTCAGTGCTGCATCGATCTCTCGACATTAAAACATGCTCTACGGATGGCGACCAACCAAATCCAGGAAAAAACTGTTGCCACAGGTGAAGAGGTCCTCTCCCTAACCAGACAATGCAGGACAGATGGCACAGAGCCCCTCTGGTATCACCGCAGGGGCCGGCGACGGCAGATCCCACAGCTCGTCAGCAGTGGAAGCTGCATGAGCACTACGTCCTGAATTGGTTTGCTGAACATGGTTCAGATTATTGGATATGTCTATAAGCAAAATGCTCTTTAGAAGCATTTACTGTATACCCAAACTCTACTTGCTGCAACACACGGTGTCACGCAAGTAGTGAAAACTTCTTCGTATTCAAAGGTGCTTGGACATCATTTTCAGGCAGCATTTTACCTTTATTTTAGTGAGTCCCCACTACAAAGATTTTAGAAGGAAGAAGATGCCAATAGTTTCTTTCTTTTTTTTTTTTTAATATGTGAAATTGAGACAGACACCTAAATAAATATCTACTTTTACTTGCCTAAGCCTATTCTATGTCTGAAATCTCTAATTTTTTTTTAAATAAGGGATAAAATGTTGCCCAAAAGACTAGTTATAGGTATATGTTTGTGTTTCTACTAAATCTACAAATCAAAATAGTTCTCAGTTAAAAAGATACAATTTGTATCAACAGTAAAAGGTACTTTCTGGTTCTGCAGGGCCTTACTTTAAATTCCAGCGAGTGTAATAAAAATATCAGCGGTAATAGTGTAAACTAGCAATGGTTTTTTTTAACACTGAACATCGTTACAAAGGATGGAAATCTAAAACTGTCGGCAACTGACTATGTCACATAAGTAGACATCAATTGCAAAAATCTATTCTATTATATATATATATAAAAAAGTTTACGAGGTGCTAGTAAAACCCATGACTTCAAACCAGAAATATCCCTTACTAATACTAAAACAGACTCGGTTCGCCTGTTTCTAAATCTACACTATTTGTGGCAAGAATCAGGCCTACGTGATGCAACAGGCCGAAAACTATAACTTCGGGAACACATGTGGTATCTTTTCTCCCATTAACCCTCCCCCCACCAACTGGAAAAGAAAGAAAGAAAAAAAAGTTTAAGTTATTACTTTGAGCTACAATATCATTNCACGGTGTCACGCAAGTAGTGAAAACTTCTTCGTATTCAAAGGTGCTTGGACATCATTTTCAGGCAGCATTTTACCTTTATTTTAGTGAGTCCCCACTACAAAGATTTTAGAACGAAGAAGATGCCAATAGTTTCTTTCTTTTTTTTTTTTTAATATGTGAAATTGAGACAGACACCTAAATAAATATCTACTTTTACTTGCCTAAGCCTATTCTATGTCTGAAATCTCTAATTTTTTTTTAAATAAGGGATAAAATGTTGCCCAAAAGACTAGTTATAGGTATATGTTTGTGTTTCTACTAAATCTACAAATCAAAATAGTTCTCAGTTAAAAAGATACAATTTGTATCAACAGTAAAAGGTACTTTCTGGTTCTGCAGGGCCTTACTTTAAATTCCAGCGAGTGTAATAAAAATATCAGCGGTAATAGTGTAAACTAGCAATGGTTTTTTTTAACACTGAACATCGTTACAAAGGATGGAAATCTAAAACTGTCGGCAACTGACTATGTCACATAAGTAGACATCAATTGCAAAAATCTATTCTATTATATATATATATAAAAAAGTTTACGAGGTGCTAGTAAAACCCATGACTTCAAACCAGAAATATCCCTTACTAATACTAAAACAGACTCGGTTCGCCTGTTTCTAAATCTACACTATTTGTGGCAAGAATCAGGCCTACGTGATGCAACAGGCCGAAAACTATAACTTCGGGAACACATGTGGTATCTTTTCTCCCATTAACCCTCCCCCCACCAACTGGAAAAGAAAGAAAGAAAAAAAAGTTTAAGTTATTACTTTGAGCTACAATATCATTACCATAGTGCAGTTCATAAACGTTGCATATCCTCAACATACAAACCTTTTCAGGCCAGCCTTGATAAATAGCAAGAAAAAATCAAACAGTATCTTAAATATAAAACTTGCATTGAGATAATTAAATTCATTTAAAAACAGGTAAATATTTTATGAAAAGTGTATTAGATCCGGTACACTTGTGCAGCAATACAAAGAAGAAAACACATAAACCAACTAAATGGGACCCTACGATTTCAGGCCCCCTCCTACGGACCAGAAATCCACTGAGCTGGGTAACAATACACAGGAACCGAAACAAAAGCGTCTGGTTTGGGGAGGTTCTGAGCATTTGCAGCCTCTGTTAGGTTCAAAGTAGGCTGCAAATTCTCAGCACCTTTGAAAACCAGGCAATGAGGCTTTTACCTTCTCCATAAATTAGCAAAAAAAGAAACTATTTTTTTTTTCCTCCTCTGATTCGTCTGATCATACTAATCAACTGCATCAACGAAACAGGTAGCTAAACAAAACAAGGAAAGCAATCAAAAGTGCCATACTATAAATTACCAATATATTGTTACCCACTTCACTATTAACTGGTAACTTAATTATTTGTTTTAAAAAAAATGAAGTCAGTGCTGTAGTAAATCTTTGTTTCCTATAAATAGGTTATCATAGCACAAAAAAGCTCACAAACAAACAAACAAACAAACAAACATACTCATGGTGTAAAAAGTTCAAAAACTTGGTTTGAAAAAATTGCCTGCCAGAAGTAGCAAAATCCTCTTTCCGCAGGTTGTTTTGATACCAGGCAGCCCAAGGACAAACACCCAGCAAGTTTAAAAACAAAACCAAAAATCCCAACAACATGTAAAACAAGGATAGAAAGTGCTGCATATAAACCCCTGATGCACCAAAGATTATAACCAGAGACCCCAGATTTTTATATATATATATATATAGATATAGATATATATATTAATTTAAACTGGAACATTATCCAGCTGTGAAAATAGCCATTTAAAAATTTTTCAAACTAGAAGACAAACCAAATCTGGTACTTCCGATGCATGGGGCTATACATACAGACTCCATGATACAGTATTTCACACAAACGGATTACTATATAACCTCCTTGCTGAGAAGGAGATGCCAAATGCTATTGTAGCAAACCTCCCTCAGCATTAGAGCTGAGCTGAAAACTACTAGACACCACAAAGATGCATCTTCTCTCAATAACCTAGCTGAGATTTTTCCACTAAGATGGCTGCAGCGAGCTGCTGAGCGTCCATCACGTGAGGGTTCTTCTTCATAACGATCCTCACAAGATCTGGGGGGAAGATGTTGCAGAGGTTAACGTAAACCTTCTCCCGGGTGTCTTGGTGCCTTGGAGGGTCTTGAGGGATTCCACAGTAGGGTACGCGCCAGGTCTGGTCCTGCTGTTCAGGTAAGCTTTGGAAAGCAAACTGCTCGTAACACGGCTGCGTGGGGTTGCTCGGCAAGGAGTAGGTCTGGCGGTAGCCATATGCATCCATCCCATAACCCTGCCTATCCCAGCTTCCAAGCCCATCTTGGCCAGAATAAGGCTTTCTGTGTCTTAATGGAGAATTATCATATAAACGCGAGTCTGAAATGCTGTCTATTCTTGTGGACACGAGGGCTCTCCCCATATGCATGGTCTTTGAATGTGACGAACTCTGAGACGTCGAGTAGTCATTTGGACAACTAGAACGAGCGCTGACGGTCGGATGCTGTAGATGCACGGCCATGTATGGAATTGGAGGTTTGTAGTGATGCTTTGGTTCTTCGTGACTGTAACTTTGCACTCGTGTGAGAGGCTCGTGGTAACTCTGCAGAAAGGGCTGAGTGTTAAGGCGGCCATGGGGGTGCATATGTTGGCACTTCAAGTTCTCCTCTAGCTGTGGGTCCGGTGAACTCATGTAAGAGCGGTCGTTGTAACCCACGTAGGAATCACTACTACCACAGCTAACGCTCCCTTCGCTGCTGCAGTCAGAAGCTACAGAGCTAATCCTATAATCTGTGTCCAAGGAGAAGCGCCTTTCTGGACTACGTGGACCAGACATACTTAGATTTGAGTATGCACTCAGCATAGAGTAATAGCCTACATCTACAGGAGACTCACATTTTGGATACTGGTCATAAGGCATTGGCGTTCCATGATTTTTGGTTCCCATCATCACCGTAGGATATTGTCCCTGTGGTCTTTGATCCTGAGTTGGGAAGTGAACTCCAGATGGAAGGCCATTAGCTAAAGGTGCAGTACTTTGGGGTTTTGCAGTAGAGGAACTTGGTATACTAACTAAAGAAGGTACAGACCTGGTTTCCAATTTGTTTTTGGTGGGAAGCTTTTCCTCCAAGTCTTGATAGACTTGAGTCCTTATACTAGGATCCGACTGCCTCTTTGGAGCAGCACGCTTCAGCTCAGAAGTGCCATCACTTTTAGTGCTACAGGGAACACTATTGCTTTTTACCAGTCCTCCTTCACTTGTAGTTTTGGCAACTGTGCTTCTAGACATGGCACGAAGTTCATCAGCTACAGATCGCTGAGGCTGATTTCCTCTTTCGGGATGGTAGTATTTGCATTTGTGTCCATAGGTACATTTTATATATATTAATACAAACATAATCAGACAAAAATCTTGAACCAAAAATCTCTTAACTATCAAACATTGGGAACGACCTCCCCCATTTAAAGTTTTACTAATAGTTTAAAAGATCATAGAATAGTTTGGGTTGCAAGCGACCTTAAAGATCATCCAGTTCAAACCCTGCTGCCATGGGCAGGGACACCTCCCACCAGACCAGGCTGTTCAAGGCCCCATTCAACCTGGCCTTGAATGCTTCCAGGGATGGGGCAGCTACAACTTCCCTGGGCAACCTGTGCCAGTGCCTCACCACCCTCAGTGTGAAGAATTTCCTCCTAATGTCTAATATACATCTTCCCCCTTCCAATTTAAAGTCACCCCCCCTTGTCCTATCACTACATGCCTTTGTGAAAAATCCCTTCCCAGCTTTCCTGCAGCTCCCTTCAGGAACTGGAAGGCTGCTCTAAGATCAACCTGGAGCCTTTTATTGCTTCAAGGTAGCTCAGTCTATTTTCTGGAAGAAAACTTAGCTACGACCAAAACATATTAGAAAAGGGTTTTCTGGAGCCTGTAAAATTTAGATGCTGTTTTGGATCTATTCCTATGAATAGAGGAGGGCAGACTTCAGCCTGTTCAGGACACTGGTTGAGAGACCCTTGGGAGACAGTCCTGAAGGGCAAAGGGATCCACGATGGCTGGACATCCTTCAAGAAGGAAATCTTAAAGGTGCAGGAGCAGACTGTCTCCATGTGCTCAAAGACAAACTGGTGGGAAAAACGATGTCTGGCTGAACAGGGAGCTAGCACTCAGGAAAAGGAAAAAAAGACAGTTTTCCCTTATGAAAGAAAGGGCAGGCAACTCAAAAAGAGTATAGGGATCTCGTTAGGTCACACAGAGAGGAAACTGGAAAGACAAGTGCCCAGCTAGAACTCAACCTGGCCACTGTTCCAATGGATTACAGAAATCGTTTGTACAACTACATTAACCAAAAAAATAGCAAAGGAGAATCTCCGTTCTTAACTGGATGCGGTGGGGAACTCTGCCACCAAGGATGAGGAAAAGTCTAACATACTTAATGCCTTCTTTCTGTCAGTCTTTAATAGTCAGACCAGTTATCCCCAGGATATTCAGCCCCTTAAGCTGACAGACAGATGGAGAGAATAACCCCCCCATCCATAATCCAGGAGGAAGTAGTTAACAACCTGTTCTGCCACCTGCACCCTCACAGGTCTATGGAGCCAGATGGGATCCACCCAAGAGCACTAAGCGAGATGGCGGAGGAGCTTGCCAAGTGGCTTTTATCATTTATCAGCAGCCCTGGTTCACAGGGGAGGTCCCAGATGACTGGGGCCAATGTGACGGCCAAGAAGGGTTGGAAGGAGGATCTGGGGAACTACAGGCATGTCAGCCTGACCTTGATACCAGGAAAGATTATGGAGCAGTTCGTCTTCAGCGTGCTCACCAGGCATGTGCAAATCAACCAGGGGATCAGGCCCAGACAGCATGGGTTTGTGAAAAACAGGTTCTGCTTAACCAACATAATCTCATTCTACGACCAAGTGACCTGCCTAGTGGATGAGGGAAAGGCTGTGGATGTTATTTACCTGGACTTCAGTAAAGCTTTTGATACTATCACTCACAGCATTCTCCTAGAGGAGCTGATTGCTTATGGCTTGGATGGGTATACATTTCACTGAGTAAAAAACTGGCTGGATGGCCAAGCCCAGAGAGCTGTGGTGAAAAGAGCTAAATCCAGTTGGCAGCCAGTCACATGTGGTGTTCCTCAGTTTTGTGGTCAGTTCTGTTTAGTACTTTTATCGTTGATCTGGATGAGGTGATTGAGCAATCCCTTGCTAAGCTTGTGGACAACAATTTGGGCAGGAGCGTTGATCTGCTCGAGGGAAAAAAGGCTTCATAGTGGGATCTAGACAGACTGGATCGATGGGCTAAGGCCAATTGTATGAAGTCCAACAAAGCCAAGTGCTGGGTCCTGCACTTCAGTCACTGACCACTGTGCAACGCTACAGGTGTGGGGAACAGTGGCTGGAAAGCTGCCCAGCAGAAGAGAATCTGGGCTTGCTGGTTGACGGTTGGCTGAATATAAGCCAGCAGTGTGCTCAGGTGGCCATGAAGGCGAAGAGCCCCAGCACGATACAAGCCTCAGGAGAATCGTACCAGAAATGGAGAGGCCAGCAGGACCAGGGAGGTGGTGATTGTGCCCCTGTACTTAGTGCTGGTGAGGCTGTACCTTGAATGCCGTGTGCAGCCTTGGGCCGCTCGCTACAAGAAGGACATTGAGGTGCTGGAGCGTGTCCAGAGGAGGGCGACAAAGCTGGTGAAGGATCTGGAACATGTCTTACAAGGAGTGGCTGAGGGAGTTGGGATTGTTTAGTTTGGAGAAGAGGAGGCTGAAGGGACCTTATGACTCTCTACAACCACCTGGAAGGGGGTTGTAGTGAGATAGGTGTTGGTCCCTTCTCCCAGGTAACAAGCAACAGAATGAGAAGAAATGGCCTCAAGTTCCACCATGGGAGGTTTAGCTTGGTTATTTGGAAAAAATTCTTTACTGAAAGACTGGTGAAGTACCAGAGCAGGTTGCTCAGGGAAGTGATGGAGTCACTATCCCTGGAAGTGTTACAAAAACCGTGTAGACATGGCATGTGTAGGCATGGTAGTGTTGGGCTAACAGTTGGTCTAAATGATCTTAGAAGTCTTTTCCAATCTTAATGATTCTATGAATGATTAATAAAGTCACCCCTTTAGTTCAACTGATAGACAGAAATGTTCTCTGAACAACATGCAAAAAAAAAAATTGCAGTTTCCACCATCGGCTCAGCATTTCAAGCACCCTCAGGCTAACATAACAATGTAAAACCTTCCATTTAAAAGCTTTTATTTTTGGCAGTGTTGAAGCAAAACAGAGGCTCTGGGAACCCAGACCCACCAGTACTGAAAATAGACTTAAATCAACTTACCATATGGACATGGTTGCTTCTTATGTTCTGGCACAATAGGCTTCTTCCGAAGAAAATTGTCCAGACTGGGACCATGGCGGCCAAGAGGATCATCAGGAGGCATAAATCTATAAAACAACAAAAAGAAAAGTATTATAGAAGCAGATAAGCCTTTTCATATTCCTTATGCAATGGCAAAGAATACCATGACTGTGTCCTACACCATCACCTGCCATAATGACATTTTTAAGCCTCGGTACCTTTAAAGCTGTTTTGAAAGGCCTCCTTTCTACTGCAGGTACTGCCCAAGAGGTAAGTCCTGGAAACAGATGGTGCAAACACCCCTAGTGTCTTGGTCAGCTGAATGTGGCAAAGCAGGGTTACACACAATCCATTCACAAATCAAAGTAAGGGCAGCAATACGGACAGCAAAGTCTTAAAACGCCACAACTAACTTTGCAAAACCATGGTGATTGTCTCCTGCCTCAGTATGTAGACACTGGAATACAAATATCTACTTGGCAGAGTACTGAGTCCCTCCCACAACAAGAAGACACCAGTAAAAACTGCAGTTGATCTGTATGCTGGGCTATGAAGATACCACAGATGGATCTAAGTAGACAGTTTAACTAGAAACCTCCTGAGGTTCATTCCAACATGGGTTTTTCTATGACTCCAGGATTTTGGGAGGCACTCAAAAATGCTGCCTCAGTATGTCAACAGATTGGAATATTACACCATAGCTTACACCAAATATAGCACATAGAATCATAGTCACAGAATCATTAGGTTGGAAAAGACCTTAGAGATCATCAACTCCAACTGTACCTGTCCACTACTAAATCATGTCTCTAAGCACCTAATCTACCTGCCTTTTAAATACCTCCAGGGATGGTGACTTAATCACCTCCCTGGGCAGTCTCTGCCAGTGCCGGAGAACCCCTTCTGTGCAGAAGTTTTTCCTAATGTCCAACCTAAACTTCCCCTGACACAGCTTAAGGCCATTCTCTCTTGTCCTATCACCTGTCACTTGGGAGAAGAGACCAACAGCCATCTCTCTACAACCTTCTTTTAGGCAGCTGTAAAGAGCAACAAGGCCTCCCAGCAGCCTCCTTTTCTCCGGGCCAAACAAGCCCAGTTCCCTCAGCTGCTCCTTGTAAGGCCTGTTCTCCAGGCCTTTCACCAGCTTTATTCCTCTTCTCTGGATGTGCTCCAGCACCTCAACGATCTTCTTGTAGTGAGGGGCCCAAAACTGAACACAAGATTCAAGATGTGGCTTCACCAGTGCCGAGTACAAGTGGAGAATCACTTCCCTGGTTGAAGTATACATCGGCATACACCAAAAGAGGAAAAAATCAGCATGAAAAGATACAAAGATGTTGTTATAGAGAAAAGGAGCAAAAGACAGAGTTTGATTACTTTTAATGAGAAGACCAAATCTATGACTGAATATACCTCTCGTTTTCCTGCATTTACTTAATAATCTGAGTTCAAGATAAGAAATTCATGCAAGTCTTCAAACTGTCCTTTCCTCAACTATTTTAGTGGCACAGATAAAGACATAACGACTTACTTGTCATTAACAAATGAATACATCAGCAAGCGTTCATCTATGAACTTCTTCCATTCAGGTTTTTCATTAGCCAGATCCCGGTAGTTATCATTAGAAACAATAATGCCATCTGACTCAAAGGCCAACTTCACTATAAATCGGTCATCGTAGCACACCACCCTTCTCCCTTGCACTCGGCGGGATGGTGTGAACACAAGAATCTTCTCCTTTTCTAATTTACGCAGGATTTCTTGATCTACAAGGAATAAGAATCAAAAATAAAAAAAAAAAAAAAAGAAAGAGAAGATGTTTGTTTCAACTCCAAAGACATTAGTTTTGAGAAAGAAAACCCAAGCACTTAGGACTAAACATGTCTTAAATGGTTATAGTCCACCAGAATGTGTCTGATATATGATGTTTAAAGTTACAGTAAGCAGTCAGCTGACAACATTTTAAATAAAAGAAAACCCCAAACCAAATACAAATCTCCTCTTCCACACTATTCTGATTCCATGATTTGATGATCATTCTAGTAGCTCAGACTAATGGGACTGCCTCATAAATGTTTCTGTCCCTCATGAGAAAGGGTTACTACTCGTATCCACAAGGAATAGAAAACCCATGTTCTGTACAAACGCTCAGGCTCGTTACAAATGTTAACAGCATTCTCTTAAAAGCCATTAAATGCCATCTTGTAATCAAGATTTTTTTGGATTTTTTTAATTCATTTTATTTTACATCGAGTAATAGGTCAGAATGTATCTTTCCTTGAAGGGTTTACAGCTTTATATATATAAAGCGATATCAAATCAAGACAGATTTCTCATTAATCCTGCTAAATAAGAGTGCTTAGCATTTTATCTAATTCCTTCTTGTCCTACACAAGAGCATTGTCTCTTTCTTTGTGTGGGAGCTGGAGATCCTTAGGTGCTTTGAACTAAGAGCCTGGATGTAGCACCAGGGCACCTTGCTCTGGAGCTCATACTCCTTGTGTGGATTCTCCTACCTATCGATCTCCTCAGAGCAGTCAAGCTATGAAGAAAAATAAACAAAAAACTAGGCAATGCCTAAAACAGTAGAAGGTGCTTGCATAGTGAGTACAAGTCAGGGCTCTTAATAATGGTTTAGATCTCAAATAACTCAACTGTTTTGTCGCACAAGAAACTTGACAGGGAACATGTTCCATCTAGAAAAAGAAAAGACTCCAACAGGAAGAAAACCAGCATTAATATTATATATAAGCAATATATTTGATTTAAGCATTTACCTGCTTAGCAGAATAAGCACAAGACTTTAAATGAAATCCAACTTTTTTGTATTCACCATCACCCACCCCACCATGAACAGGAGGGGGATGGAAGGTGTTTTTTTTCCCTACTAAGGAAGAACAAGAAAATGTGCCATGTGATGACTGGCTGGTAATAATAAGAAATATGCAGCTGTCTTTTAGTCCAAGAAGCTTCTCACGAATACTGACAGACTAGAACCATACTCATATTAGTCATCAAAGACTTTTTCAAAATTCCAGGTGGCTGTGTATTTCAGATGTCTGTCTCTGGAAATGGAGTATCAGCACAATGCATTTCACGAGACTGGTAGCAAACAGGCTCCCTGCTCAGAAAACTGAAGAACCTCTGTTTTGTAGAAAATACAACCACCTGCTTTGGTCTTCCTCTCATTTTCAGGGTCCGTTATGACACAGAGCAAACTGATTTTCATTGCTGGACGACTGGTCAATTCTAAGTCCTGCTACTTTCTCGAAAAGTCTTTTGGGACTTCTAGTCCTACCCACAGATCAAGCAGATGCCACAATTTATTTCTAAATAGCCAAATCTTTATCACTTAGCCAGTGCTCTTCGCATACCTTGAACACTCGTACAGTGAAAGAGAAAGGCTTCAAGAGAAAGGCTTAACATTGCCTGTGATGAGGGGAGAACAGCAGCTTTCCAAACTTATCCTTGAATCAACTTGATAAATTCTAGTAGCAATCAATCAAGCAAAGGAAACGAAATGTAGTGAAGATCTTTCTAAATATTTGAAAATGCATGTGGTAATCACAACATGCTTCCACTTTCTTTTAGAAGCACAGCCACTACTCTCAAAAGCTGCCCTCCTTTAAAAGTAGCCACGTTTAACGCCACAAAAAACCCACACCAAACAACCCAATCCTCTCTCTGCTCTGAATTCTAGGTTGTTTTTTTTTTAAACCCAAATTCTCCACTATGTAGACTTCAGGGCAGCAGAAGAACAACTCCTGAGAGTCCAGAGAGGAGCAACAAAGCTGGTGAAGGAGCTGGAGAACAGGCCTTATGAGGAAAGGGTGAGAGAGCTGGCGTTGTTTAGCCTGGAGAAGAGGAGGCTGAGGGGAGACCTCATTGCTTTCTATAGCTACCTGAGGGGAGGCTGTAGACAGGAGGGAGCTGGCCTCTTTTCCCAAGTGACAGGGGACAGGACAAGAGGGAATGGTTTCAAGCTCCACCAGGGGAGATTTAGGTTGGACATTAGGAAAAAAAAATTCACAGAAAGGGTCACTGGGCACTGGAACAGGCTGCCCAGGTAGGTGTTTGATTCACCTTCCCCGGAGGTGTTTAAGGCACAGGTGGATGAGGTGCTAAGGGACATGGTTTAGTGTTTGACAGGAATGGTTGGACTCGATGATCCGGTGGGTCTCTTCCAACCTGGTTATTCTGTGATTCTATGATCCTATGAACTCTCCAGCCTTCCCACAGAATCAACTAGTTTAATCAAGAAACAAATGCCTCTATACCAAATATATTTTTTCTAGATAAACACATTCAAAATTAAGATTTTTCAAATGCTGTCTCGCTTCTGAATAGCAATGATGAAAAGAGGAACCATTCCCTTTCTGTTAGGATAATGCTTGTAACCTCAGGCTTAAGCAGTGACTCACTGCAGGTGGCCGGCAGACAGACCAGCCTGGCAGAATCTGCTCACCGCAAGAAAGATCACCCAATGAATCACTAACTTCAAACCTCTTCTCTGCCAATGCCACAAGGGCATAACAGATTTAAAAACTGGCAATTTCATTCTTCAAGAAATAATTACGAAAGTTTACCACATGAGCCAAAAAAAAGGACTTGGTAAGGGTATTGTTTTGTCTTTTTTCCTTCCTGAAGGGTGCAAGGAGGTCACTACACCAAACATTATATTACTATCGACCTTAATTTCTAAAGATTTGTTCATTTGAGCAGTAGCACTCATGCTGTGCAAAACATCCAACAAAGTAGAGAAGGGGGAACAGAACTTACCTGTGATAAGAGCATCAGGTCTAGACTGTTCTTTCCTCCATGCTGGCACAAAGACTGTAACATCCTTGTGGCCTCTTTCCAAGAACCAATCTACTGCCAGTTTGATTCCTCGACAAGAAAATACTTCTTTGTTCCCGTGGCTGAAACACACATTAAAATTCCTTATTATACAACTTTGTTTTTCTATGAGTGAAAATGGAGCATGGTGAAATGTGTATCTCAAAGCTAAGCTCTTCACTTGTGCCATAGCTTCTAAATAGAATCACTAGATTGAAAAAGACCTTTGAGATCATCAAGTCCACTTGACGATAAAGGCAGCTGGGAGTCAGTCTGAACCTTGCCCAAACACTGCCATCACTTGCCAAATGGTGTGGGAGAGGGATATTAAATCTGCCAACTTCTTAGCGTCTGTACAAAGATTTGACAAGTACGGAAAAAATATATGTAGGGAGCGTTAAAAATCCTCATAGCCTAAACAAAATCACGGGGTATGACAGGCACCACGGAGAGTTGATGAAGGAAAGCAGCAGACCTGAAATACCAACGTGAAAGAGTGCAACATGTACAAGGAATGCCAGCAGATGAGTACAGACCATCAGCGTGCACGGTGGCAGGGGAAGAGACGTAAGAGCTGCACTGCAGAAGCTTTGGGAGATCCCATCTGAACAGCAAGAGAAGGACTCCAAGCCTAAGGGGGTGGCAGGCATTCTGCAGGATAGAGCAGGCAAACTGGAAAGACTGTCCAAAATCAACCTGACAAAATTAAGAATTCGCTTAGCGCTACACTTCAGAAGGAAAAATTAATTGTGTTTTAAAAAAAGTTATGGGGACAGTTCAGCAAAAACAGACCAGACACAAGCGAAACAGAAAAGGTGCGTCTGTTGTGCAATAACTGTCTGAGGCAGAGAGACACAATTATGTCATTTTCTAAAGGCAGACGAGTCCTCAGCCAACTTCTACATCCAGTCTCAGCCACGACGTATTATAAAAGGCACAAAGGAACTGGAAAGAATTCAAAAGAAAGTGAAACGAGACCTATGAGGAAAGGCTGAAGAAGGTGCATTTAGCCAACCTGGAGAAAAAAACCAGCAACTTTTCTGTGGAGGAACAAAACTATCTTCAGTATACAGGAAGTAATCAAAACAGAGGATGGCGATTAACCCCTGGAAGCAGGGGCTGCAGGGTGGCCTCTATGAGAAGAGGTTGGGGCTGCCCTATGCCAGGTGTTCACAAGGGAGGACAAGGGAATGAGGGAACACCAAGGCCAGAGGAGGAGAAGGCACTCCATGTGGAGCAGGTACGACCCCAGCAAAAGTGCAGCCTGTGGAGCACAGGAGAAAAAGCACAACAGGAAGGAGCAGCAGAGAGAAACTGCCATGTCCTGACTCCAACCCCAGCATCATGTACAGAAGAGACTCAAGTGTCACTGTGTGCAGACAAGTGTCTGGAGTGAAGTGAGTGTGGCAAAAGGAAAGGACAGATTTTTTTCCTCCAAGTACTGCAATGATAATCTTTCCTCCGAGTACTGCAATGATAATTTTTCTAGTATTTGGCTTAGTAATTAAACATTTATGTCAATTGCTATAAACTAAGTTGAATTCCCCAGGTTGAGCTTCGCGTGCAACAGTACTTGGTGACAGATTTCCCTATCATTATTTTGATCCATGAGTTTTCGCCCCTGTTCTGCGGGGTAGGGGAGCAAGCACGGGCTAAACCACCATAGTCCCACAGGGTGAGGACAGAAAAATCCTTAAGTAGTGTAAGGAACAGTTAAACAGTTAGAAGCAGCTTTCTAACCAATCAGTGGGACAGTCTGCCCATAGATTTTTGGGATCTTCTCATCAGACGCTTTGCAGAACAAGTCAGATGGCTCCTCTGAGGACAAGCAACTTTTCTGAGGTCTCTCCTAACCCCACAGCTCCGTAGAGCAGAAGAGGCACAGGGACATGGCAGAAAGCTGCTTCCTTTCCCTTAAGCAGCTTGTGATGTACAGCAGATGTGACAAAATCCACTTTCCACAAAGGTAAAAGACAATTCTTCTAGCATAGAGCAGTCTGTGAAGGACACAATGTAATGGTGGATAGACACAGGGATGGTAAAAGTTCCTTACTTACATGTTTTGAGGTGAATATAAACACCACAAAGTATTTTAGAAGCTTTTTTTTCTCTCCAGTATGACCATTTAAAAATATCTACTATTTCCAGCTTTCAAAAACATAGTGCTACTGGTAAGATTACTAAAAAGCCCATGGTCATTATCTGGATTTAAGGGAGGAACTGTACTATTTCCTCTTCTAATGATGCTAGAGACAGGACCTGGAAACACAATCATATACTAAGATACTCATCTGGACTACTGTGTCCAGTTCTGGAATCCTCAGCATAACAAGGATATGGAACTGTTGGAATGGGTCCAGAGGAGGGCTACAAACATGATCAGAAGGCTTGAGCACCTCCCATATGAGGACAAGCTGAGAAAGCTGGGGTTGTTCAGCCTGGAGAAAAGGCGGCTCCTAGGAGACCTTAGAACGACCTTCAAGTACCCTGAAAGGGCTACAAGAAAGCTGGGGAGGGACATTTTACAAAGGCTAGTAGTGATGGGGACAATGGGTATAAACTGGAGAGGGGCAGATTTAGACTGGACATAAGGAGAAATTTCTTCACTCTGAGGGTGATGAGACACTGGCACAGGTTGCCCAGGGAAGCTGTGGGAGCCCCATCCCTGGAGGTGTTCAGTGTCACCGTGGACGGAGCCTTGGGCAGCCTGGTCTGGTGGGAGGTGTCCCTGCCCATGGCAGTGGGGTCAGAACTAGATGATCTTTAAGGTCCTTACCAACCCAAACCATTCTATGATTCTACGATATTGCAATTGTTGCTTCAATAATCAAAGCTTGTAGATTTTTAGCTGGCATGAGGTATTCCAAGGATATTTTAAGTCCATCTTCTGTCTCTGTAAGGCTATACTAGGAACACTGGCAGTAAGTTGTCTATGTATCTCGGTATCCTGTTTAGCTACAGTGGAAATGCTCTGCAATAACATATTCCCTGTTTTGATTACACGGTAATAACACTGTAATAATTAAATACTTAACATTTTTTAGTCATGTTTTTATACTATACAATTATTTTTGTGCTAAAGGAGTAGTATTTTTGTGTATTTCACGACTTGCAGGAAGGGAAAAATCAAACCCCACACAGATATGTCACATTTGAAATACACAAGCACAGGAAAAATGTCCAACAGTATTTCCAGCCATGGCAAGTCTAATGACATCCCCCTGTGATGACACAAAATCAGGATGCTCGCGTGAATTCAGTACCCAGTGGGCAGCCATGAGGCCTCCTTGCAAAGCCTGACACAACAAGTTACTGTTCACACGATCAGCAGGTCATGTAAAGCCATAAATATAATTGCAATCCATTTTAAAAACAGCTGGGAAGGGCTTGTTCCAGCTGCTAAGTTCCAGTGAAATCACTGTACTGTTATTACTCTAAACAATCTCCATGGTTTCAAACGGATAAAACCACTTTTCACAACTAACAGTGAACAAGTGTTTTGTTAGACCACATTTTAGTAACAGCATGTTTCTTCTCGTAACTCTGACAAGCCATTTCTGGAATGAATTCCTGCCCTCTCTGAAAGAAATGGACATTCTTGGGTATTGCTTTCCATCGGGCTGGAATTCAAGCCACAATTCTAAAGTCAAAAGGAGGACCAGGCAGGTCAGGCTCCTTTGTTTTCTCCTGTCTAATTGAAACTATTAAAATACATTCATTCAGAACATAAATTTTAAATACACTTAAACTCTAGGAAACAAAAATGGGGAAAGTATTACAATATATACTAGCTTTTCCATATTGCTAAGCACTCCTTAATGCCTAAGCTAGTATCCGAGTGGATACAAATTCCAAGTGATTTAAATGATCAGTGAGAAAGTCTGTGAAAAGGACGTGCAATTAAAAATTATTCTTTTTTTTTCCTGTTTTATTTTAACCCAGATTTGATGCTCTCCTTTTTGTGATCTTCGTGCTTCAATTTTATGATATATGTGAAAAGACTGAACTCAAGCTTCATCTTCTGACTGGTTGTAAAAAAGAGGAAAAATGTTTGTATAGGTTTGCTAAGAAACTTTCCTTTAAAAATCTCTTTCCAATTACTGTATGTGGAATCTCAGAGCAGACAGAATGAGAACTGTAGCCCTGGGTGAGATGGGGGTGTGTACTGCTTTGGTTTTGTTTGCTGACTACATTTAATCTACCACTCTCAGTTGAAGGAGGATAATGCATTTTCCTTAAGTAGTACCTATTTCTCTTTCATGCCATGCATGAATGGTTCTTTTTATCTCCATTTTTATATTTTGCCTGTTGAGAGCTGTAGATTTATTTTTAAATGAAAAATAGTAGTATAACACTTCCTGAACAAAAACCAATCAAGCATTTTCTAAGCTAGGAGAGTTAGTACAAAGCGGTAAAACATCTGATGAGAACACCTTCACTTTCTCTGCTACCTTCCTAGCCCCCAAACTAGTTTCCAGTGCCTGCCTTGGAAAGAGTTGTGGTATACAATCCTAAAACACTGACTAATTAAAACAGTTGCAAGACTTCTGGCATGCTCTAAACCAATATTCAAATAAATATAGAGCCCTCAGATTTTTAAAGCTACAAAAAACATACGCTCTGATGACAAAGAAGCATTAGAGCTGAAGTCTACAGTAATGTCTATTGCAAGCCACATGCAGGTCTTTATAAAACCGAAATCTGGACATATCAAGGTAGTTGCCATGTAAAACATATTGATCAAAAGTAAGAACAAAACTAAAACACAAATTTGCCTGGTAAATTTAGAGAATCAACAAACTATTTTCTTCTATCATGTCACAGGAGGAAAACAGTGGTCAGTCCATGGCACAGAGAGATAAGAATTTCCATCCTGTATGATATTAGTGACTCATTAGCCTGGCAGCCTGTTTTTGTCACTAGCCTTGTGCCCCTCCCCTCTCCCCGCGCTTTTTTTCAGTTTTTAAGTTCTACGAATTTCCTAATCACTGAAATTATTTGTCCTAAAACATTTCTCAGTAATTCAGGCCTTCTGACAGTCCTGCACTTATTCCTTATATGTATATTTTGCTGCTGACACAAACTGGATGAAACAGTTCCCGAATGTTTTCTTTCCATTAGACCATGACGAATTACTCCAGTGCTTTGAGGTCTTTGAAGGGGAAAAAAGCCTTGGAAGCGGTAATATCTTTCAAAACATCTTTCATCTGTAGGACTTCCAACATCAGGGCACTCTGTGGAGTATGGCAAACACAGCCGTCAGCCAGACACACATGTGGGTGTCTGGCCGAGTAAGAGTCATGCACTCAGCAGTCAGAGGTCAAAACAGCCAAAGAGAAGTTATACTTGAAGATGCCAGTGACAAGCTCCTATCCACATGACGGTACTTGTTGGAAAAATTTTCTTATCTCTTCCTTAAAGTGACTTCTCAAAATAATCTAAGAAACAAATCAGGTTATAAGGAAATACAAAATCTGAGAAGAGGCTAATGCAGCTAAATTGTTAGTTTGATAAAATACTTATGCACTTAAATAGCCAGAAGAAAACTACATCTGGCATAGATGAGCCAATCAAACCACCCACTGGGTTGACACGATTTGCAGTTGTGGAAAAAAATTCTATGCAGACAGGGTATCAGCAATCCTTTTACTACGGTCAAATTATGGTTAACCCACAAGGACAAGACTCAGTTGCTCAAAGAGAGATGTCTAATGCCATCTTAGAAAGCTTTAGGTATCTCACACTTCCTTCAGCTGAATGGCCCTGGGGTCTCTGTCACATCTGTCAGGGCTGGGTGTATGGTTACGATGCCACCAAACACCTCAAACACCCAGAGGTGAAGGGATGGCTGGGCATGAAAGCGGTAAGAGAACTCTAAGAAAACTGTCAGTGAAACCTAGCTTAAGTGGGAGTGCATTTAATTGAAAAACAAACCCCCTCAAATCAGCATCTTCCTCTCACAAATAAAATTAACTATACAACAATTAGTTCACATTGTGTTTTCCCTAATGTAATGAAATATCATCAAAACCCATTTAAATACACTGGGGAAGTTTTTCCAAAAGGGGAAACTGAAATGCATCACCTCCATGTCCTGTGAATCCTAAGATGGAAGTTTTCAGAAGAATCTAATTGCTCAAAAGCAGATTCAGTGATTTCAACCTGCAAACCCAGACAGCATCTGATCAAAATACTTCAGTTCTTCTCCCTACATTACTCTGAAAGTGGCAGTTTAAAAATTGTAACATAGCAACTAAAATATCCAGTTATTTATTTATCAGTGTTATCTTCACATTGTACTCCATAAGCACAGAAGAATTGTTTTTTTGCCTATATCTTTTCAACATTAAGTTTTATATAAATTTATGTAAAATTTGAAATGCATTCTTTTTGGTGCTAGCAAAGAAAATCTGAAGGCGCCCTAAGGTTGCCAGGTAAAAATTAGAAATATGGAACAGAAGCAAATGAATAAAGTAGTTAATATTCTCCCACTACCTTTGTAATGAACAACTCTGTTCCTTATTCCTTACTTCTTGGTGGCAAAAGCCTGACTTTTGATTCTACCAAAGAGAAGTATCACAGCAACGAACAATGCTAGGCAATTTTCAGTATCCTGACTGTATCCTTGGGAAGAACAAGCAAAGGAAAAGGACTATGCAAATATGCTGCAGTGTATTTTTTTCTTCAGAAGGAATTCCCTCACTCTGAACCTCAGCAGTAAAGGGAAGTCTTAAAACATAAGGGCAAAAAAGAACATCAAAAACTAGCCCCTCCTGCCTCACAGAGAAACAGGACCTGCTGCCCTCCATTCCAGACTGTGGAGGTTCACCTGAGGGAGGCAAGGAGGCAGGAAGGCCCAAGAACACACTAAGGAACATAGTGATACAGGGGTAAAGAACTGATGATCTGCTGTTGCTTGATGGGCACAGATTATCTTTTGCCTACGTCATTTATGTCAGGGGAAAATTTAGAGTAGCTTAAATCTCATCACACATGGATGCAGAACTACTATTGACTGAAATGTGTTACCTGCCTAGCATCTATGCTGCACAGTTTATATTACTTGAGTGCATTTTTATGTCAATGGACATAAGTGGCCTTTCTTACTCAGGCGAACTAAGTGCGTAAATAAAGATTTTGCATTATAACATTGTCATCTACATGCAAACGCCCCCACCTTATGAAGCAGGGTTAAAGCCACAGAGTTCTCTAGAAGGCCAACAGGTCACTGCTCGAGTATGGCACAATCCTGGGTCCTGGCCCTTAACCAGTCTCACTCTCAGCTGTGACAAGTGTCTACCAAGGGCACCACATCTGCTCTAGGGGACTATCTAATTTGCTGTTCTGTTCTGATTTTAAGTTTACATGGTGAAAAAACAGTCCTATCTGCAAAGGCATTCTAACAAAAGACTGTGTGTGTGTTAGTGTTAGGCTTAAATCCCTCATCTTCTGGAAAAGGATTAAGTCAACACCATGGAAGCTAGAATAACAAAAGAACAAGACTTGAAGCACCCCACAGAAATTAAATGGCAACCCTTCAAGTTATTGCCAGTAATAGCCAACTTTTTGCTATTTGGTTGAAAAAGGGGCTTTACTTTGGTTTTAAAACTTCAACCAATTCACTTTCTTTAGCCAATATTGGAGCTTTAAACTTGAAATACACCAGGATAAACTGAAAGCAGCTGGTTAGATGTAAGGAATAAATGACAAGCAATGCCATGTCAAAATGCAAGAAAGGCTTCCCAAGCATTACCAAAGGCAGAAAAAGTGATTTTGGGGTGGTTTTTTTTTTTGGTTTTCTTTTTTCCAGCAATAGCTTGCTAAAGCAGCTTGTCTAGAACAGGAGTAGTCACCCAACTAGACCAGCTTAACTCTGGCTGGGCAGAGTCTGGCCCAAGCACTGCTCTGCACTGGCCTCAAGGAACTCACAAATCCACCCATCATCAGTTGACTAGATGCAACCAGTTGCAAAACATGAACACCCACTCACATAATCAGACACATGCTTCTTCCCCTACGTTAGAATCTAGCTCTTCTCCCAAGCAAAAAAAACCTCATTGGGTTTCATTTACAGGTCTAATGGAAAAATAATCCTTTCTGTTTGTTCCCCCCATCCTTCCCAAATTAGGAAGCTGAATCAACTCATTTTGCAGCTGTGCAGTCACTAGATGAGATCCACATAGGAAAGCAACCCTGACAGTGAGATAGAGGTGAGGCTTAAGGTAAGCCACTCTGTGTCCCTCATTAGATGCTCTGTGAAACCGCATCATTAATTAGTCTCACAATGGAGACAGGGCAGCATAGTGTCTAATCATTTCTGAACTAGACAACTGTCTTATCTTACTTGTATTATTGGATATTACTCACTTCAATCTTCTCCACAAAACTTCCTCCTCCAACCCCCAACCAAATACACCCCATAAAGGAAAATTAGCTGCTCTTATCCAGAATAATCCTAATAGTAAATGGTATTATCAACTATGTGTATTATCATAACATGGAAGTGAGAACATAGATCATAGTCTATGCATTTCTATGAGAGAGCTCCCAAGAATGCCTTTTGAAAGACAATCTATGCCCCTACTTAGGGCCCATTAGCAACTCCAAAGTGAGCTTTTTGGCCACAGCTTGGAAAAGCAGAGAGGAAAGAGAAGAATAAACGGTACCAATTTATAGCATAATTACTTGTAACAGGAGCCTGGATAATTAGATATAGACACGTGAACAAGACTGTGTGAACTGCAAGTAAATTCTTGTATCTCTTCTCCTGCTCTGAGCATTGTTCTTTTATCTGTAAAAGATGAAATGTTTCCTTTTAAGTATTTAAAGTGCTTATTTATTATTTCCCATTTCCTTGAAGTGGAAAGGATGGATTCTGCTAGCTGCACAGCTGGCATCAGCCACAGGGACTCATCCTTTACAAACATAAGACTGTATTTCATAATCAAGGACCGATTTCTAAGACACGGTGGGATCCACTTGACCAAGCAGAACAAAACCATCTTCGCCAACTGGCTGACCAAAAGTGAAGCAAAAGAGTCTTTGCCAACAGGTTGGCCAACACAGCAAGGGACGAGCAATCCAGGAAGTTTCTGGAGCGAATTGATAACTTCTTTACATGAGTGACTGCAGATCCAATGAGGGGACCTGCTCAGCCTTACAAACAAGGAAGAATTTGCCAGAGATGTGAAAGTTGGGGCTGCCACAGCGACCATGAGCAGTGGAATTCAGGATCTTGGGAAGAGTGAACAAGGCAAAACGCAGGATAACAACTNTTAAATCTCATCACACATGGATGCAGAACTACTATTGACTGAAATGTGTTACCTGCCTAGCATCTATGCTGCACAGTTTATATTACTTGAGTGCATTTTTATGTCAATGGACATAAGTGGCCTTTCTTACTCAGGCGAACTAAGTGCGTAAATAAAGATTTTGCATTATAACATTGTCATCTACATGCAAACGCCCCCACCTTATGAAGCAGGGTTAAAGCCACAGAGTTCTCTAGAAGGCCAACAGGTCACTGCTCGAGTATGGCACAATCCTGGGTCCTGGCCCTTAACCAGTCTCACTCTCAGCTGTGACAAGTGTCTACCAAGGGCACCACATCTGCTCTAGGGGACTATCTAATTTGCTGTTCTGTTCTGATTTTAAGTTTACATGGTGAAAAAACAGTCCTATCTGCAAAGGCATTCTAACAAAAGACTGTGTGTGTGTTAGTGTTAGGCTTAAATCCCTCATCTTCTGGAAAAGGATTAAGTCAACACCATGGAAGCTAGAATAACAAAAGAACAAGACTTGAAGCACCCCACAGAAATTAAATGGCAACCCTTCAAGTTATTGCCAGTAATAGCCAACTTTTTGCTATTTGGTTGAAAAAGGGGCTTTACTTTGGTTTTAAAACTTCAACCAATTCACTTTCTTTAGCCAATATTGGAGCTTTAAACTTGAAATACACCAGGATAAACTGAAAGCAACTGATTAGATGTAAGGAACAAATGACAACCAATGCCACGTTAAAGTGCAAGAAAGGCTTCCCAAGCATTACCAAAGGCAGAAAAAGTGTTTTTGGGTTTTTTTTTTTTGGTTTTCTTTTTTCCAGCAATTGNATTATCAACTATGTGTATTATCATAACATGGAAGTGAGAACATAGATCATAGTCTATGCATTTCTATGAGACAGCTCCCAAGAATGCCTTTTGAAAGACAATCTATGCCCCTACTTAGGGCCCATTAGCAACTCCAAAGTGAGCTTTTTGGCCACAGCTTGGAAAAGCAGAGAGGAAAGAGAAGAATAAACGGTACCAATTTATAGCATAATTACTTGTAACAGGAGCCTGGATAATTAGATATAGACACGTGAACAAGACTGTGTGAACTGCAAGTAAATTCTTGTATCTCTTCTCCTGCTCTGAGCATTGTTCTTTTATCTGTAAAAGATGAAATGTTTCCTTTTAAGTATTTAAAGTGCTTATTTATTATTTCCCATTTCCTTGAAGTGGAAAGGATGGATTCTGCTAGCTGCACAGCTGGCATCAGCCACAGGGACTCATCCTTTACAAACATAAGACTGTATTTCATAATCAAGGACCGATTTCTAAGACACGGTGGGATCCACTTGACCAAGCAGAACAAAACCATCTTCGCCAACTGGCTGACCAAAAGTGAAGCAAAAGAGTCTTTGCCAACAGGTTGGCCAACACAGCAAGGGACGAGCAATCCAGGAAGTTTCTGGAGCGAATTGATAACTTCTTTACATGAGTGACTGCAGATCCAATGAGGGGACCTGCTCAGCCTTACAAACAAGGAAGAATTTGCCAGAGATGTGAAAGTTGGGGCTGCCACAGCGACCATGAGCAGTGGAATTCAGGATCTTGGGAAGAGTGAACAAGGCAAAACGCAGGATAACAACTCCAGACTTCATAAGAGCAGACTTCGGCCTGTTCAGGAGGATCCCATATGATATGGCCCCCGAGAGATGAGGAGTCCAGGAGAGCTGGTTATTTTCAAGAATGTCCTCCACCAAGCTCAAGGTTGGTCCACACCAATGTGCAGGAAGCTGCGCAAAACTGACAGGAAGCCTGCAAGGATGACCATGGTCCTCCTGACAAAACTCAAATACAGAATGGAAGCATACAGAAGGAAATAGAGACAAGTGCAGGGGAGCTGGAACTAGATGATCTTTAAGGTCCCTTCCAGCCCAACCCACTCTAGGATTCTTGCTTTACAGGTCAACACGTCTACTTAAACAAACAAAAACTACCATAATGGCATAAATCAGATCTGTATTTAAATTTCATTTTTAAAAGCCTCATTTAAAGATAACTGACTTGATTAAGAAGTAAAAACGTGGGCCTTTAGCCAAGAAATGTCTTGCACAAACTTTTATTACTAAGCTAATTAAAAACCACAAGTATTCAGAAGACTAAATTGACCTTCCAAACCACGGTGCAAGTAATCAGATACTCCTTATGAATTACCAAATTAGTTACTAATCAATTTGTCATTTAAGCATTTATATAACCATTTAAAAACCTCATTTCTCAACATTTTACTCTGCCATTTCCTTCTCTAATCACTGATGAAGCATGAAAATCCAGCCTCTCCACAGACAAGTTTCTTTTTATGCACAAAGATGACTGGGGTCAGGATGCGCAACTGCTGTAGGTAAATGTTTCATCTGGGGGTAAGTGAAATCCTAAAGCACAGTAACTTCAGGAATTAGCAACAGTAATGCCTAACTTTAAATTTGATAACGAAGACTGAAATTTTACAGACAGACCAGTTATGATAGAATGGCCTAAAAGGAGAAGGATCCCTCAAGTCACTTACTTGTAAACTACTATCTTTATACTCACAAGGAATCTTCCATTTGCTTTAACCTCTGTATGTAACCAGATACAGTGACTGCTTATTGCAATGCTGCCTACTAATGGTTTGTTACACCAGAAATTAACTAAGTACTAGACTGGCAGTAGGAATGAGAGATTTGATAGCTGCCACTGAACTCCTACAGACATCTAGTCTGAGTAAGCGATTGGTACATTCATTGTATGGTCAATGAAGATGCTTGTGAGAGAATCTGCGTACAGTTTTAGGTAATTACACCAAACATCATTGCTTAAACAGGAAAAGGTCATTCTGTTTCCATCTGAACATAAAAGCAGAAGCTTCATAGTCACATACCTCATTGCAACATTGCTGCCATCGATAACTATTGGCCTCAGGCTGTCACCATCCTCTGTCACATCCTCCTGCAGCGGTGACTCTGACCTCTGAGACTCTATGGAAGACGCTTCACGCATTACACTAGTGTTAGCATTAGTTACAGTCTGATCAGTCTCAGTTTTATTCCCAAGTTTGACAAGTTCTCCCAAAATATCATTTATTAAAGCATCAGTACCAAGTTTATTTAGTACAAGTTGAACCTGCTCTTCAGAGTAACCCAACTTAAGTGCAAACTCCAGCTTGGTTTGATACTCTTTCACCACATCAGGGGGCTTTTTGACTTCCTTAGGTATTATCTGAGGCTCTTCTATGCTAAAGTCTTGCAAGATTTCATTTCTTTTTAGTATATGAGGCTCTAAGCAAGGAGATCGGCACAGCTGACGGTGAGTCTTAGGCAATAAACGTGATTCTGATGCAGAATTATTCAGTCTCTCTGAATCATTATCAGAATTTGTGCTTTCTTCAGAGTCACAGCTGGAGCTTCCAGAAGTCTCTTCGGATGCCTCCTTATCTACATCTTCTTTCCTAGAATTAACCTTATCCATCGCTGGCTTCTCCGCCATTGACCAAGGTACAATTGCATTTATTTGTGTGCCAGTGCTCCCCACATAAAGGTGACCTAAGTCATGCCCTAGATGATCCTTCAAGCCCATGAAGCTGCTGCATGTACTTGACTCCACTTTGCTGTCTTTCTTGTATTCCTGAATATAAAGTGGCACGTATTCCTAAAAAGAGAACAAAAACAGTGCAGCTGGTTACATATCTTGTTTTGTATTTTCTTGCTGTTTTCTCAGAACTGCATTTATTCTCTCCCAGCAGAGAAATACAAATATATTTGTATATATACTACAATACATGTTTTTAACAAAAAACACCCCAACATGGAAGACTTCTGGGGAAAAGCTTTTCCTGAGGAACATCCAGAGCTAACTGGATAAACAAGTGATCATCTGTTTTCTCAGTGTATCAAATGCCTTTACTTAAACACTTCCAGAAAGGGGTTTATGAAAGAACAGGAAACCAAACACTACAAGTTTACCTACTGTAACACAGAGGAAAGACTCTTGTCATGATATAAAGGTACAGAACCATTTCTTCTAGCTTAAGACAGTAACGTAACAATGAAAAAAAAGCAGCTATAAAATACAAGTACCAGAAAAGGTTTTTAAACTAAGTATCTTTAACTCTGTTGAACAGAAAAAAAATAGCATAGTACTAGATTATTTGCCTTATTAGAAAAATGTAAGACATCATAAACCAAACTGAATTGTTAACAGAAAACACAAATAAAAGCTTACTGGCCCTCACAGATGCTATTAGTTCAACTGAAAACACTCAAAACCATTTCTGAATTCCCTTATAAACCAAGTCAAGAAAGACTAATTTTTCTCAGCAGAGTGCTGCATTACTAACACATACAATATTTTAATGACATGGATTCATCTAATGGCCAGTGAAGCCAATGGAAGTCTTTGCACTGATTGCACCACACCACTCATCAAACCAACAAGGCAACAAAATTAAAAGCTGATTTAAACTCTTGGATTAGATTTGTGCAAGCCTTCTGCTGGATCAAAACTCAATATATAGGTAGAGGTAATGTAGGAAAAACAGAAGAAAACAAGTTGCAGTTGTCTGGACTTCATACACTTGCCACATCAATTTTTCTGGGGAATTTTGCATAATGGTAGTTATATAGAAGTTGGCTACTCATTTCATCACAAGGATTACTTCTGCAATCTACATGTAAAGGCAGATTGGAACCTCTTTCCTTATTTTGCTCTTATAAAGAGGAATCTTTGCTAACTGCTTCAGTAAGGGAAGTAAAAGACAAATTATTTCTCATAGGTAAAAATGGACCATATGGACCAATTGTACTACAAGGTTACCATAAAAAAGAGGAATTTACATTAAGGGAAGAATATGAAACAAAGTTCTTTCACACTTCCATCTTGCAGGGTAGAATATAAAAGCAAAATATAGAGGGAAAGAACTTCACTTGCACTTGACAGATAGATTACAGACATNCTTGGATTAGATTTGTGCAAGCCTTCTGCTGGATCAAAACTCAATATATAGCTAGAGGTAATGTAGGAAAAACAGAAGAAAACAAGTTGCAGTTGTCTGGACTTCATACACTTGCCACATCAATTTTTCTGGGGAATTTTGCATAATGGTAGTTATATAGAAGTTGGCTACTCATTTCATCACAAGGATTACTTCTGCAATCTACATGTAAAGGCAGATTGGAACCTCTTTCCTTATTTTGCTCTTATAAAGAGGAATCTTTGCTAACTGCTTCAGTAAGGGAAGTAAAAGACAAATTATTTCTCATAGGTAAAAATGGACCATATGGACCAATTGTACTACAAGGTTACCATAAAAAAGAGGAATTTACATTAAGGGAAGAATATGAAACAAAGAGTTCTTTCACACTTCCATCTTGCAGGGCAGAATATAAAAGCAAAATATAGAGGCAAAGAACTTCACTTGCACTTGACAGATAGATTACAGACATGAATTTCATCAATGAGAGTATACTGAGAAGAAAATATTATGTTCAACAGTCTCTTGATATGTACTAAAAAAACTACAGGTTATGTCTCACAAACTGCCAAAATCTCAATCAGCAAATATGTTAACTGTACCATCCCTTACAGGTTAGTATTTATGAATGACCCAGTATTTGTAAAATATAATGTACTTTTCTCTTCTTGGGTCAAAGATCTGAGAGTGCACACATGAGAAACTCATCCAGGCTTAAGACTAGAAAGAATCAAGCCAAAAATCCAACCCACGACTGAGTAAAAAGCAGACTCTGTAGGTGCTGAGTGCCAAGACATCACCACCATGGTGGAGATTTTTGGTTTTGGGGCACGAAAAGCTTACTTTACCTAAGCATTTCTAGATTAAACAAATAAATACACCTATCATCAGCATTTTCACTGTAATACAGGCAAAAGTGATAGGAAAGAAAACACTCTGAAGTTTTACTTAGACCTGATCTTGTTAGAAGGCAGTAAGGCCGCAATACTCTCAAGCAGCATATCAAGGAACATTACTTTCTCTTCTCTTCTCTCAAAGCTTTAGTATTTCAAGCAACACCACAGACTAAGCACAACAAGAATTTAGGAAATGAACCTTTTCACACAGTGATTTAGTAACTAACCTAATACACTGGATAGCGCAGCACTAGTAACAAATCACAACAATATCCCAATAAAAGGATAGTTAAAAAAAAAACCCAACCCAACACTGTGGCCTTCACACCAAAAAAAAAAAAAAAAAAAAAATAAAAAAAAAAAACAAAAAAAAAAAATAAGAAAAAAAAAAAAAAAAAAAAAAAGAAAATATCACAAACAAGAACCCCCTATTGGAAGTGAGGCTGCTTAGCAACCAGCCTTTAGTTGCTAGGATGCGCTCCTTTAACATACCATCATGAATACTAGCACAGCGAAAGAATAATTTGGTATGAACAAAAGCCCATGAAAGAGAGCGGGACTTAAGTGCGTCTGGTTTCCCCTCGGAGAACAATGCAGCTGCCAAACCGATCTGGAAGCCCCGACATCATTGTTCCATCAACCCCACAATCTGCTCTGACTTGAGGAAGTCTAGTTAATGGGCAACACTTTTAAGCTGGACTGAAAAGTTGAGCTGGCTCATGTATCGCCACCGCAGAATACAGGGAGATAATGGGTCACTGCCTAAATCCATGTACTGTGAAATGTCATTTTAGTATTGAACTAAAAGTAGAGGGAGGGTGTTTTTTTTTTTTTTTGAAGGGAGGAGGAGGCTGCATATTAACAGCACGGAATAAATAAAGCTTGAAAAGCATAGATCAGAAAGAGGATTTATTTTTCTTTTTAGCGCTAGTTAAAATAATGCTTAAGTCATTCTCCAATCGCTTCTTCCTTGAAGTTTAAGTGCTTTACAGCAACTACAATCATAACGCCCTCCAGTGGGATTCAAATAAGTCACTAAGCATATGAATGTGTCTGAACATCAGGCATTATATGAAACACGCTTTAGATGATTTGCACATCAACCGCGTATGAAAAATGACCGTAAACTGAGCTTTGTCCATTGTATGGAATGTATACATAAACAGCCTTGCATCTATCTGCTTTACATCTTCTGTTAATCTCCATCTTGCTCCGATATATAATGGCTTCTTTTGCACAGAACTCTACTGTTTTTTCAGAAACTATTTAAAGAATAAGAGAGTAATTAGAGCAGCAATTTTAAAATCTGCTGCAGAGAGTACATAGTCACCATATTATGGTAGGTAAAATTATGTTTGTACTGTAAATCTGAAGCTAAAGATTTCTGAAGTATCTTGCACAAGCAGTACCCCACTCCTGGCATTTGGCCTAAGCCCTGCATGCAAGCTGAATTTATTTCCAGAAAAATTTTTACAAGGTCTGTGAACTTTGTACACCGTAATTGCAGCCAGTGGTATCAGTAGAAACTAGACTTTGGAGCTCCCAACATGATGTCCTTTATGAGATTCATTGATTAGAACCATGAAAATCAGATGTCACTGCTGAATGCTGCTGGAATTGATTATTTTATCTTGATTTGGTTAGTGAAAAGCAATATGCCAGTCAGTCTGTTTGAATGAATTTGTATTCCAAATTAACATTAGCATACCTATATGCAGATCAGTGAAGCTCATGAAAAACCATGAGAAGTCACATTTATCCAAGGTGTAGCAGCAGATAAGAACTCCTTGCACTCTTTATTTACAAGGAACTCTCATTATACACACATGGTTTTGAAGTATACTTAATGATACAATGCAACACAGCTGAGAAAAGTATCAGTTACAAATTCTGTTTCAACTAGGAGCCAAACAAAGTCACACAAAAAATTCTTGTCAAGGAAGTCTTCAACTTTCGGTTATGCTCACCACAGTTGAGAATCAAAATTTGTATTTATGAAAAGTTTAATAGAATGGCTAACTCCCAATTAAGTCATAGTTACGAAAACAGAAGTTTTAAATTACAGCCTGTTTAAAACAACAGTATCTCATATAAGTTTTGCTGTAAGGATCTAAAATATCGTATTGCTGAGTCAAAGACATTTATCATATATAACTAATACTCTGGATGAGCACTCTGCTGCTGCTTTGGACAAGTGTAACCTTTCCCCATTTCTTAGAAGTCACTACTATTTTCCACTAATCATTAACAATAACCAGCCTATTGATCCACCTTCACACAAAACCACAAGTATTTCTCAAAGGGTCTTGGGCAAGTAGATCACCTATTCTTTTACTGCGTATTCTGAATATTTTCCACTTATGACTGAGCAACAGAAAAGCAGTTTAATGCAATTTAGTTCACAGAGGAAAACAAGGAGTAAAATAGTGCATCATGTAGCATAGTATAACAAAAACTGTATTCTCAAAAGACTGTCAACAGCTTCTGAAGACATGTTTTACAGTGAAAGAGTTCAGCAGGCAGACTTTTTCTAAGTCTTCTAAACCTGAAACAGAAAATACTGAAATCACAGTATTATTTGTCACAAACTGAAATGCAGAGCTGATCAGAAAAGAAAAAAAGAATGAATGTATCAGTTATCCAAACGATAAAGATACTGCAACAATGCCAATAAAATAATGAATATGTAATAAATACCTACTGCTGTAGTTTCTATGTATTTAATTACCATTGTATTTCAGTGAGTGCTGTTTGCATCATTCTATCCAACAAAGGAAGGATGTCCCATTGAACAGATTGGTTAATGCTCTGGGGCAACAGATGTCTACTGGAACTGCAGGAGACCAGCAACTGGTGGCCTGCCCATCTTCTGAAAACTTTCAATAGACTCATGCATATGTTCACACAATAGGGCATGTGGTAGAAATGCAAACCTCTTTTTAACCCTTTTATATGCTCTCCTTCCCTTCCAACAGATCTATGAAGGTCTTTGTTTTGGGTTTTTTTTTTTTCTTTACAGAATCCTTGGAACACAGGCTTATGGAATATACAGTGTTTGTTCTCCAGCCTAACATCTGAACCCAAACTATGAAACAGAACAGATTAGAAACGTTATAAAGATAGGCATACTTGATCTGACACACTTACAAACAGCTTTCAAAGCACAAAATCTTTGACTGGAACACGTGCCCACCTGAGAGCATCCTAATGCCCTATCTCACATTACAGCATCTTCAGACAGCTCACAATAGACCTCTTCCTGTTTTTACAAACACAGGGTATTTCACCCATTGTATAGTACAATGGGAAAGTTTTTTCTTACAGCTTTTTCTATCAGTCACAAATTAAAGTAAGTGATAGCTTACTTGCAAAAAAAAAAAAAAAAAGGTGAATACCTGTAACTTAAAGTTGAAACTTCACAACTTCAACTTCCACCTGGGGAGGTGTGATGGTTAGAGAAGAATATGTTCTGTTGATGGCTACTGCCTACCATTTCCAAATTCTAGGAAACACACCATTACTGATGCTTTTGAAAGTTCCTTGATAGAATGCACTGGGTGAGATCACCACTCTTTAATATACTTAGTCTTCAGAGACAGTTGTTTCTCTTATCCTTGTTTTCCAAGAGATATCCAAAGCGTGCATATCTCAGCTGACACATGCACTAGCTATATTGTCCAAATGCAAACCGATCTGCTGAAACACCAGAAAGGTGAAATGTCCCATTTCTGCAGAGAGAAGCCCATATACTTACGTTTGCTGGAAAACACAGAGACATTGGTTTCTTGTAGCTGTTCCAGAAGCAACTCCTTAACACGATTTCAGCTGCAGACTTCAGGCAAGCAAGCAGAACAATGAATGGATGAACAGATGGACCCGCGATGTCTTTGCTTAACCTATTACTGAGCGGACCCGGAGCCAATCACAACCCGCAGAGCTCACAATTAGTTGAGCTGGGCAGATGCAAGGCAACCTCCCCACCCTGCATCAGGTTCGGAGGTTTCTAAGATAAGCAAGTTGATGTCA
The DNA here is from genome assembly GCA_013389865.1 of Piaya cayana. Classification (NCBI taxonomy): domain Eukaryota; kingdom Metazoa; phylum Chordata; class Aves; order Cuculiformes; family Coccyzidae; genus Piaya; species Piaya cayana. Next base: position 45,586 of record WAAB01012028.1, on the reverse strand, counting down.
TTCTCAGGGTCTGCCCCGGGCAGCATGTGTATTAACGAGGGGTGTGCAGCAACAATAGGCCATACAAAAGAGACTAGCAGGCAGCTGCTGTATGAGAGCCAGAGTCATTAGGGAGCAGGCTGCCAACAAGAAACACCTGGCTTGGGCAGACTTCAGCTTCTCCTCATTGTTTCTAATTCACGAAACAAAGAAAGGAATTATTTTTAAGTAGCAAAAGTTGTGAGTTCCTATTAAAATATATCAGCCTTAAGGAATATAATCCCTTCTATTGTGGAAACAAAATGTTCTTTGTAAGGAAAAATATTAAAGGGAAATAAATCTATCGGTAGCTATTGTAGTCCCCTTTTCTTGTTAGCAATATTAATCATATGGGTATAAAGTGCAAGGAGGTGTGAAAGAAGACTACACTAAACACTGAAATGTATTCAGAAACCATTTACTGAATTTCCTGATGCTTTTGTACATCAGTCAATAAATGTACTAAATCCACATTTACACAAAACTGTAACAGAGTACTTATGGGTAATTTCAATGGAAGATGCAACTGATTAAACCAAAACCATGTAATATTAATATGTGGAATAATGGCTATTTTTAAGTGGCATCGAAACATTAGGGCACTTGATAAAAAGAAATTATGAACCACTCTTTTGTTCTGAAGTCACTACTATTTGTTTGCAAGAGAGCTTCTTCCCCTTTTATTTCACAGACCTGTGCTAAATGCCAAGATCTTCCTGTCTTTTTGCAATGACGAAATGTTTGAAGAAAAGTCAGGAACGAGGCCACAGCCAGCTTTTTATTGGTGCTACTCTTACTGAAATAAGCCACACAGAAACACGAACTCCAGCCCACACGTGTCCTCACTGTCCAACATTTCCAATACCACCAAACCCAGCAACACATACATTTAGATATGTAAGAGTAGCAAGGTTTAAGGCTTAATAAAGTGGATTTCTAAACAAAAAGTTGCCACTGCAGGTAGTTTTAGTAAAGACAGTTCAGCACGGAGAAAGATGGGATTCTACATCTGCCAATGCCCATCTCAATGATTACCAGGAAGAGCACTTACCAAACTTCAGCATCATTACATGACTAAAAGCAATACTGAGAACCACAGAGGCAGCTGCCCTCCTGAGATTCAGAGGACAGGCAGTCTGCTGGGAAACATCTACTGTGATTTAACAGAAGAAACGAATGAGAAAAGGTTTGTTAGAAATGTTTTGAGTAATTTCCCAGGCTTTATCTGGATATTAAAACAATCCAACATGGTAAATGGAATCACACACCATCATGGTATTACACCAATGCATTTATCATGTGCCCAGATATTAAGCTGCAAAGCAGAAACCCCAACTATACTTTCTGTGCACCGTGCATTAAATGCTCCTAAGAACAACTAACAGCACTATTTTGGAGCTTTTAAGTTGGAGGCATGAGGAGACACCTCACTAATTTCTGCCACTGTGAACACAAAGAGTGAGAGAAAGCTACCCACCAGCACAGTGGGATGCCTGATCTCCACCACTGGATTAAGCCTCTTTGCAAACAGCGAATAAAAGCAGTGATCTGAAAAAGCTAATCAGTCCCTGCTGTGGTATTTAGACTACCTCAGTTGCTGGTATTGGATAACGTTAAGCATATTAAAACTTCTGTAGGCAAAACAGGAAGCCAGTCCAGCTCACCTACGTCTAAGGACAGCCCTTAAGCGCAAGCAGCATCACTTGGTTAGTCATTAGTTGAACATCTCCCTGATTACAACCAGGCACTTCTTTTGCAATACCAGAAATGATCACTTTGCAGAGGACTTGTTTGATACCCTTTATGTACATCTGTAACAAACTGAGAACTCCATGGCACAGAACTTGTGTACTCAAGCATGTACAAACACAACTCAGGTGAGTTTATAATCTAGCTTAAAACTTTATCTTAACATAAAGTTCTAAGAAGTTTACTTGGAAAGATCTGCCCCCTCAATGTCTTTTACAGTAAAAGTAAGAATTACTCCCTGAAACAACTCTCCATGCTCCAGGAGCATGTTAACTTTAGTTGCAGATTAATGTTCACGCTAATGCCATGCTGCAGCACTGACCAAAGTCAGAACAGATACAATCTAAGGACTTAGGTTATATTGTTTGATCTACAGAAAACACTCTAGGAAGCTGTAGCTGCATGAATTAAGAAGACATTGTCTAATCCTACCTCGTGCACAAAGTCAGTTACTTAAACCAGCTGCCAGTTCCTGAAAGGTCTTCTCAGCAAATCCCTAAAAGAAGTTGAGCTGTACAAGGTTTACAAAGTGCAAGACTTGCAAACTGATGACAGAAAGCATTTGTATTAAGGCTTAAGCAGTATATGAGGCTTCTCCTACTAGGAATGACAAGCTCAACAAAGAAACCTCAGTAAGAAACATTGTGGCTCTCCTGTCACATCTGTGAGAGGCTAGAAGGACATCACTAGAAGGTACACAACACAAACAGACAAAGCAAACTCTATTCCCTGTGCTAAAATCTCCAAATTCAATAACCTGACTCATTCAGCAATCTCCTATTACCATATCTAAAATACAAAGAGACAGTAAGTTAAATCCAATCAGAATACATCAAACCTAACAGCTCTTCAAATTCCTAGTCCTGCGAGATCAGTAAGCTATAAACATCAATTTTTGTGGCTCTTAGAGATTGAGCACTGTGTACAGAGCTTATGAGATCTCTAATGCCACTTGATTAAACAGCAGGTGTCGTGGTTTTGATTTTAGAAACCAGCACAAAATTCGAATTGGCTGGAGGTGATGGGCTCAGGGACTTCAGGGTGGAAGATTTCCAGACAGCACTCAGCAAGGTGATGGGATGCTGCAGAGAGACATGGACTAGGGTGAACCTCTCAGCTGGGCAAGGGATGGGAAGGAGAGCGTCCCCTCCCCCTCACTGTCCAGTTTGGTATGAAAAGCACGCATGGGAGGATCAGAAAGACCAAAGGAGGGAGAGCTGGAGCAGCTGGGAAATTCAGACAGCGTAGGCTGAAGATATTAGGGAAGCACTACTACAAGGGGGGGGAAAAACCCCAGCCTAAAAAATAAAATTAAAAAAAGCTAGTTTCAGTCAACTCTTGTTGTTTCACACATGTAGAAAACAAAGCCTTATTTAAAAAGAAATTATTTTTTACATGCATACAAAATGGTCATTTTGTATCTCAAGTGGTATTATTGCAGCAATCAGAAAGACAGTTTGTCCCATTAGAGTATTTCTGTATCGTCTATTGTAGAACTTCACATTAAGCCTCCACTAACAAATTATACACTTCACAAATGAAATCTATCAAATACAATTACATTTATGAAACATAAGTGAAGGCTGCATGCTGCAGACAAAACTCACTGTTGTGCCATTGCAAAATATCCTAGATACACTGAGACCTGCAAGACAGGTGCTTACCTCTAGAAGTATGAGATGGCAATACAATGGAAATTCTTCTTTTCCAGTCAGTATGTGAAAAGATGCAAACTATTTTAAGTATTACACTTTGAAGGAAGTTTACTTAGCTTTGAGGAATGGTAAGTAGTGCTCCAGACTGTATCTAAGCACAGTCACAAGAACAAACAAAATACCACCACCACTCTACAGTAATGCAGAGGAGTGAATTAAATGACAAGTAAAAAGTGCCCGGAATTCAGAAAAACAACTAATAACATGATAAAGACAAGTAATGCTTTGCCTAGAGAATAAATAGCCTTAAACACCTGAATTATTTTAAAAAGATCAGCTGCATTTTCAAATGCAGTGTAATTTTTCTGTAGAAAAGCATGCACTTTCAAACGCATTAAAACAAAGCAGCAGAGTTCTTTCACCCTTTGAAAGAAAGCTCAGCTGTCTGTAGGTATCCCTAAAATCTGAAGAAGCAAAGATACATTTTCCAGCAAGTAATCACGTTAAAAGAAGGCTAGAAGGTCTACAGTTCCTAGTACAATCCCATTTGATCAGTACTGACTGCATGCAAGACTTGAACAAACTGTTCTGACATTTATCATGGCATCTTCTAATATGTTCTGAAGAGAAGAGGAAACCTCTAAGTATTATCATTAGTAGAGATTATTTTTCTGCTGATCACGAGTATAAAGAGACTCAGTCTTTCCTGGTCTGCGGGTAGACAAAGGCCGTGACCACGAGCTCTATGTGATGAGATGACATGGTGCCCATCTGCAGCTGCACCTAGCCGCACAGTCTGGCTGTGTAAAGAGTCCAACAGGCTTGAGTCATACCAGCCAATTACTCAGATGGCATAAAGTGACACTCCACAACAGCAAAAACACTGGGATCACCACTTAATACCACATTTATTGCCGAAGAAGTAGTTCCTGAAATGAGATGGAATGGAAACATGGTTACCTCAACACCATAATTTTGGATATCCATTGTAGGCATGAATCCCTCAGCAATGCTCCTTATGCAGAATCACTGAGGCTGGAAGAGACCTCTGGAGGTCACCTAGCCCAACTTCCCTGCTCAAGCAGGGCCACCTTGAACCCAGGCTCTTATCCAGATGGCTTTTGAATATCTCCAAGGATGAAGACTCCACAAATTCCCTGACAATCTGTGTCAGTGCTCAGTCACCCTCACCACAAAAAAAGTGTTTCTTGATGTGCAGCAGCAACCTCCCATGTTTCAGTTTGTGCTCAGTGCCTCTGGTTCTGTCCTTGGGCACCACCGCAAAGCACCTGGCTCTGCCTTCTTCGCTCTCTCACTTCAGGTGCATGTACACACTGTTAAGATCCCCCTCAGGCTTCTCTTCTCCAACCTGAACAGTCCCAGCTCTCTCAGTCTTTCTTCACAGGAGAGATGCTCCAGTTCCTTCATCAAGCCCAACCAACCATGAAAGTCAATGGCCAGAAATTCTTGTTTTTTTCTGGGGGAACAGACACCCAAGAGCATTCTATCAATGTGTCAGGGAAATATTTTCTTTCACCTAGCAGATAAGCAATGCAACCATCTGCAGTTTGGCTAGTTACGGTTCAATTTTGCCACTACAGCTGTATTCACAGGGATAGATCCTTTCACTCCTTGCTCCACTACAGCCACATGTAAGACCCATCCCATTCTGTGATTCCTTTTTTAGGATCAAGGTCTCAGTTATCAATTCCTGTGAAAAGAAAATCTTTTTACTTCATTTTAAAATCCAAATATAAGTGAAAAATAGAACACCTGCCACTAACACAAAGAGGTGTGTCTCCCAGTCCTTTTAGTTTTCTTTAAAACTACACTTAATACAATACCTTGCGTTTGCTTCTGCCTTTTTAGGGAATGCAATAACATCTGAAGTTATTAAGAAAACTTCCCAGACTAAGAATTTTTAAAAAATATATTAGAAAGTCCTCTGCCACTGTTTTTTTTAATTCTAGTCAGAATACACTGAAGAGTCTATTCTATTTTTACCCTGTTTGCTAAAGAAACCCAAAAGAATCCAACCTGCAGTTGCACTACTTAGATCTTCAGGCTCTATCAGAAAATTTTCAGGGGTCTGCAAGCCAGAAAACATTGAAAAATCCTGCCATGGACTAAGATGGCTGTCAAGCAACAGCTCTCATCAACACCAGGGCAGTGGGGAACACGCTGCCAATTTCTGCAATGAAGAGGGCAACGGTGTTTATTTTAAGATTATCACTGGAGGGTACTCTTTTTAATTTCTTTCTTAATTTCATTATTTATGGATTAACGCTTAGACACCGAGATACAAAAGACTCTAGGAATAATAAAAAAAAAATAAATGTTTCCAGCAATGCATACTACATTTGATCCCTTCCCACTTCCAGAATGAGTCACGCTGTCTGGATGCTTTCTGAGCACGAAAATTTGAACTGTCTAATTAACTTTCGCTGTGACAATATTGGGCGGCCAGACAATACCTACAACTGTACAAAGTCTACGCCGTCATGCTTAGCAAAGTACTTTTATTCAAATTTGTCCTGTCAGAAGAAAATCCTCTAACAAAACTAACACGGGTATGTGGAAAATAGAGTATTCACTTCATTTAAATACAAATTTAAGAGACTTAGCTAGTCAACCTAACAACTTTTTATCTGTGCCACAGACTATTATTATGAGTTTGAAAGGCTTGTCAGAGGAAAATAGGTCTCTCAAACTGTCTAGCGACATGGCCAGGTTGTGTTTCAGGTCATGCTGCTGGCAACGGAGCTCCATAATCTCCAGGGTTCCTGGACAGAGTTCAAGGGGTTGGTTGGACTCCGTGTCACCCTAAATGGCTTCACAGGGTTATGCTTATTTGAGAGACAATTCCTGTGCCTGTACCACACGGCTGCAGTTGTCATTTTGGACTGGAGCCTTCTGTGAGAGAGCTGCCAGCAGCAGATTTTCTGCAAGACTTTCAGCCTTGCCATTTACTCTCTGCTGTGATAAAAAAGCCAGAGAATATGTTAAGGCCCAATTTTTTTACCCGGATTTAGTAAGTTAAGAATCAGGGAAGACAGAGATAGTCACATGGCTTTTCGAGACACACTTAGCACATAATTAGTTCTTACTTTCTGGGGAAGTTTTTAATAGACCTGGCATGTAGCAACAACAGCCAGAACCTACAGAAAGTGGAGTACTGTAGCTGCAAATCCAACTAAAAAAGTAAATAGAAAGAAAACAACTACACAGAAGTCTTATCTTACTACTAGTCATTTAGGTATGGCTTTTATTCAGATTTACTTTATCCCTGAACTCAGGAGAGACCACCAGAAATCCCCACACTGAACTAAGTATATCAGGCTTTGAAATCCCACTATTTTATATGTTAATAAAACAGCTTGCCCACTTTTGTTTAATACCCTAATATGTAAAAAAAGAGACAAACCACTTGTTAGTGAATTCACATAACTTTTGTAGGTCTTCAGAGTCTGAGTCATATCATTCTGAACTCAGAAGTTTGCAACTTTTAAAGAAGAAATTAATATTGCAGAGCAAACTTCCTTCTGTTTAATTTCCACTTTATGAAACCTTTTTTCCTTCCCCATCTCCCCCNACCCCCCCCTTTTTTTTTTTTAAAGTTGGAAAGGCAACTAGATTTTAGTCCTGTGAATATCTGCGCAGATTCCTCCACTGAAGTTTATATTTCAAGCCCTTTTCAGCCTCCAGATCTCATATGTTGCTTTTCAGAGTTCCACCTCATGATGAAGTTAGATCTGACGATGGTAAATATTAATGGAAAGACTTAATTCAGAACTGGTGATGCTATTCATATTTACAATTAAATCATTTAGTTTGGAAGGGATCTGCAGAGGTCAGCTGGTCCAGCAAACACCTACTCAACACAGGATCAGCTACAGTAGGGTGCTCAGGGTCTTTTTCAACTTCTGAGCATCTCCAAGGCCGCGGATTCCACAACTTCCCCAGACACTTATTCTAGTGTTTAAGTATTCCCATGTTGACTTTTTTCCATTTTCTTCAAGTGTCAATCTGCTGGAGGGTAGGGAGGCTCTACAAAGAGACCTAAACAGGCTGGACCGCTGGGCTGAGACCAATGGGATGAGGTTTAACAAGGCCAAATGCTGGGTCCTGCACTTGGGGCACAACAACCCTATGCAGAGCTACAGGCTAGGAGAAGCCTGGCTGGAAAGCTGCCTGGAGGAGAAGGACCTTGGGGTGTTGGTTGACAGCTGACTGAACATGAGCCAGCAGTGTGCCCAGGTGGCCAAGAAGGCCAATGGCATCTTGGCTTGTATCACAAACGGTGTGACCAGCAGGTCATACAGAGGGAGGTTANGGAATGGCCTCAAGCTCCGCCAGGCGAGATTTAGGCTAGACATTAGGAAAAAATTCTTCACAGAAAGTGTCATTAGGTACTGGAACAGGCTGCCCAGGGAGGTGGTTGACTCGCCTTCCCTCGGGTGGATGAGGTACTGAGGGGCATGGTTTAGAGATTGATAGGAATGGTTGGACTCGATGATCCGGTGGGTCTCTTCCAACCTGGTGATTCTGTGATTCATCTCCAGCAAGAACTTGTTCACTGTAACTTGCAGCTGCTGTGTCTTGTCGTTTTGCTGCATGCCTCCCAACAGAGCACTTTGTCTTCTCTATACGCTCATGTTACACAGCTGACTTCAGCCCCTAGTCACCTTGGTAGACATCTGCTGGACTTGCTCCAGTAAGTCAGTGTCTTCTCCTGTCCTTTAGAGACCAAAACTGGACCATGCTCCAATACAATCTCATTAGTGCCAAGAAGAGGCAAATGATCACTCTGCTTGATCTGCTGGCTACACTATTGCTAATACAGTTTACTTGGCATTATTACCTATTTTTGCAACATCATCTTGCACTTATCAAGAGATGAAGCTTTGCTTTCTACAAAAGCATTCCATGTCAGCACATGAACTATTTATAATGCCTACTGGAGGCATCTCTTTTCAATCTGCCTGCTACAAAGACGTTCTCTCCAGAGCTCCCACAAGCATACCCATGACTGCATCCAAGCTGCCGAAGAACAATTTAAACAGATCATGGAAGTACATGGAGCACAGCAAGAAGGATCAGCCTTAATGTGGTGATGTCTGTTTTCACAATAAGGAGTTTGCTTATCTGAGGTCCCTCTTGCAACAGCTATACATACCAAAACATAACCAGTTTGGAACATATTAATGTCTGAAATTTAGCACGGTCTCCCCTACAAACTATGGACTGCTACCATAACCTTACAGAACTTCGGAGCTGCAAACAAATCAGATGGAAGACCATCACCAAATAGCAAACAAAACCTTACAGAGAGACCATGTACACTATCAATGCAGTTAAACTTACTGAAACCAAAGAGCAATTGATTTGAGTCTTGAAGATGACTGGCTGTGCAATTCCCCAGTGCAAGCACATGATAAATCTCTGTGAAGAATTGTAGTTTAATTCCTCATAATTTATCAGGTGAGAGTAGTTTACCAAGTTTGACGTAAAACATAAGCAATAGCCAACATCAAGAAGGCAGAGACCTCACAAGAAAGTCAAAACTTTGAATGAGTCTCAGTAACAAGGTCAAACTCCACCTAGTGAGTATCATCTAAACATGTTTATGAGCATGCAGTCTTTTGCTGGAACCAGATGAAAATCCCATCAATGTACGTACACTACCAGATGTTATTTTCTTCCACACAACAGCTACAACAAAAAGCTGTCAGCAGACAAGTGAACAAGTGGCTGGGGAAACAACAGCTGAAGCAGAAAACTTGGATTTCAATCTTTCAGCAGTAAGCATGGGCTGCAGCTCAGCAACAACTTCAAGAAACACAGTCTGTTATTCCAACAGTGATGGTTCCAGAAACACTCATCAGTCCAACTCGCAGCTTGGCAAGAGCAGCGAAGGCCCAGTTGGCAGCCCAGCAAGAAAGGCAGCAGCAATCCCAGAAGCAGCTGCTACAGAGGCTCACGAACCCAGGTGCACAGCCCTGGGCACTTGTACATCACAGCCCTTCCTGAGCCAGAAAAAATGATTTCCAGAGGTGTATCTGGCATTACAAATAATATGTATTGGAATTATTGCTGAAGGAGAAATCATCCCAGGTTTTCAAATCAGTTGAATGTTTTAAGGTGGAAAGATCATAGGGCATGTTGCTGCAAATTATGAGGCCCTCAAACTCTCCAGCTAGATAAAGCTGAGATCTTCTTGGAAGTGTTGATGTTACTTTTTGCAAGAGACATCTCTTACCAAGGATAAGGTTCTGCATGGATGCTGGAGAGATTAGATAAAACAATGATTCAAACATTAGCTTTACAGATGACAAGAGTCAGGGGACCAATTATAATGGTGACTAGGAAAGTACAGAGATGAGGATATATAGATACCAGCTACTTTGATTAATATTTTGCTGAACAACTGGAGACTAGGAAAGCAGTTTATATTAAAAGAATTGCAGCCTGTCCCTCTTCCAGACCATCTCTGCCAAACCACCAAATTTCATTAGTCCTAAGATAAAAGGTCTTAAGTCATAGTAGGACAGAAATTTTCAGCTCATCGCGAACCTTCAAACTTTGATGGGACTGATTCATTGATTTTGCAACTCAACACATTACTTTTTACAGCTCACCAGGGAGGGTGGCTTGCACAAATGATCAGTTAGGAATTATGACAGTTTTTTTCAATTACTAAAGGACTCAAACATTTAAGACTCTTCCCTGCCTCTGAGCTTTACCTACTCAAAGCAAGCAGACAGCTTTTCAGGCATTTGCAATAACCTGTGCATTTCATTTGTTCAGCATTTACAGCTGAACACCTCCAGCTTCACTGACTTTTCCAATCTCTGGCACTCCTCTGCAACTTTCAACCACCTCCCAAGACATTCCTTTCATACCAAATGAAATTACTGTATTTCTTCCATTGGGAGGATTATTAACATCCATTAAACTCTCCTGCACTCCCAACCACTGAATGTCTCGCTTTGTCTCTCCCTCCTCTCTCACCACTCTTTTCTCAAAATAACAACTTCCTATTAAGTAAAATCTCTCCTCCTGAACCTAGTTTCAGTTTCCTCACCATCCACCCTCGAGAAAACCACAGTTTTGACACTGAATACCTTTTAAATACTTTGCATAATCCTACAGAAGTTTTATGCAAAGGACATATTTATCCTGAAAGAACTCAGAACCAAATCACTTTGGCCTAACTGAAGAGGTATTTGGAGCGGTAGTTACGAGCACATAGGAGCTTTCTACATCTAAAGGATAGCAGATCTTAGGGTGATCTAGTATTCTGTTCTGTATTTATCTACCCATATACACACACGTACTTAAACATACATAAACATTCATCTCACCTCCCAGGCAAGAGGATGATGACATACGTCAAGTTTTAAAGTATTACACCATTATCATAAATCAAGCAAACACAGCCTTAAAATGGCCAGGCAGTCAAGAGAGGCAGGCTGGCATGTGCTATGAAATGAGCCTGGAAGAATGACAAATCTTGCAGTTGCACAGAGTGAACTTTGTTATTCCCCAGGACAAACTCTGAAAAAGTGTCGTCTGGACCTTCCCAGTCGGGACAGCAGAAGTACAAGTCTGAAAATTAAAGTACTATCTCAAAACATTCTCATTCTGCAGCTATGATTCAAGAATGAATGGAGCTTGAGTCTACCAAAAAGCTACAGTAATTCCTAACTGGGGAATACAATATCCTTGCAGAATGGGAAAGTCAGTGTCAAGTGTCAAGCCCATACTAAGCAAAATACCATTTGAATTTTTGGTAGTGCAAGCTCAGCCTGTTACACAAGAAATGTGATCTACCCTAAAGTAATCAATCCTGATAGGTAAAAGAGAAATGCCTAGTTCATCTAAGCACAAACCCCCAAGGTTATGAAAACCTTCCTCAATTTCGGCACATTACTTAATAACACAGTAAGGAATGTGCTTTTTGACAGAGCCTCAAGCTGTTAACACAAAAACATTTAAAGACTCACGGCTTTACAGTGAAAAACACCCATGCAGTATTTTTCTCCTCTAACTCTGGAGAGCTGCCTATTCCATACAACATGTAGAGGAATAAATACAGACAAAGAGGAGGGTAACAATTAAAAAGGAAAAAAAGAAAGAGAAAAAAAAATGAAGAGAGAGGGAGAGAAATGCCTCATAAGTCTACCAGGAAGGCAATTTTGAGTATATTATAACCTATTTTCTACCCCGTGCTTACTAGAAGTGATTACAGTTTGATACCAGGAGGTACAAAAAAAATGACCCTGCTTCTTGTTACTGTATCTCACCTTTGCTTTTGTCATATTTTACCTTTAACATACAATTCAGTAACTAAAATAAAGTAAGCGTCAATTCTTCCAAGCATAAAAATATGGGTTTGTTCACTTAATGGGTTTCTTGCTTCAAACATATGGTGCAAGTAGTACATTTATTGTAAATAAATGTAAGCTTGAAGACAGGAGGCATTTTAAACTGAGTAAGAGATATAAAGCACCACTATATAATAATTACAGTCCAAGGACAGAAACATTTCAGGCTTTTCATAGAAACAACTTACTGCAGTTGTGCAACATCTGTTTCTTACAGTACCTCAGATATAGTTTCCAGTATCTCAAGATGCAAAACCAAAATGTAACCACCTTAATCACTAATAAGGCCCCGGCTGGTCGCCATGGCAACAAACACTACGGAAATGAGTGAAATGATGAAATCTCTCTTGAATAACTTAAAAAAAATCCAGTCCACAACTTCCTAGCTACATATGGGGCAGTGCTTCACAGAACAGCAAAGGCAGCAGAATATACACAGTACAGGAAAAAGAGGAGTTTTATGCCATCACACGTCTTCTGACCTTCCTCTTAGTTACTATCACCCACTTCCCTCCATTCTTACCACTGTCACTCTCTTTCAAACACTTCAGTTTTAAAGAATTAATTAAAATACGGACTATGAAGAGGTGCATGATTGGAAGCTTAAGTCTATCAAATGCAGATTCGAATCTATTTTAACTGAAAAGTGCAACCAGTGAAAAAAACTATACAGACTACAAGTGCTCAAGAGCACATATATTTTTTTTCAAAAAGCACTGGCTTTAAGCCAGACACTGGATCTGACAGAGAAAATACTAAACAAGACTTTATGACTTCTGTAATGAAAGAATTCAAACTGAGTTACAAATATCCTTTCTACCAAACACAGTTGCTTAGCCATAGCCATTTCTTAGTACAACAAATACTGACCTGAGCCAAGCAAGTTCCTCATTTCACTGCAAGCTGACTTTGAAATGCCTTTTTCCAGCTAATTTAAAGAGTATTTCCAACTGCACGTAGGATGTATAAGATCTCTCATAAGAAAACTTCGCAAGGTTTTTGACTTCCCTATGTAAAATTGAACAGTAAATAGATTCGTCAAATATTGAACTGTATCTCCAATCTCTTCAAGCCTCATTGACTGCAAGCCTAATTTTCTTCAAAAAAATAAATAGCTTTGGAATACCAATAATGTTTGTAAAGGCTGATACAACCCAGAGAAGCAGGCAGTGAAATCACTCCAGCAAAGAGTTGCTCAGCTCAGCAGTCAGCCTGAAACACAGAGTCTACACAGATGAGTCAAGTCCGGATAATCCCTTCATGCTCTGTCAGGTTGGGTGTATGGGGTTTGTTTTTAAATTGCATACCCTCAATCAACTCCACTCCTCTTTGCATTTACATTATAACATGGTGTTTTTTAAAAGCGTGTTTTGATTTGGAGATGACTAAAAATATTGTTAATGGAGTTCTGACTAACAAGACCTCATGAATAATAACTGCCTTTTAAAAGGATTAAAACCAGTAATGGTAATTATAAGACTACTGAGTGACTGCTGCCCTATGGAAGTCTAGTATAGCAACAAAGGTGTAATAACCACGTTGGACTAAGGCCATAAATACAGCAAGGTTTGTGGAGAGATGAAATACCCTGAATTGGTTCAACTAACTCTGTTAGGCAAAAGAAAAAATAAAATTAGTTTTTGAATTCTCAAGACTAATTGTTCTAATAAACAAACAAGAAGCAGGAAGGGACAGAAAACATAAAAACTTTTCCTTATTTCCCTAACACAGAAACATAGAATAGTTTGGGTTGCAAGAGACCTTAAAGACTGTCCAGTTCCAAACCCCTGCCATGGGCAGGGACACCTCCCACCAGACCAGGCTGTCCAAGGCCCATCCAAGCTGGCCTTGAACACCTCCAGGGATGGGGCAGCCACAGCTTCCCTGGGCAACCTGTGCCAGTGCCTCACCATTCTCCGAGTGAAGACATTCTTCCTTATGTCTAGTCTAAATCTGCCCCTCTCCAGTTTATACTTATATATATACCGTATACGTATACCATACGTTATAGCCATACATATATATTTTACCCATATATATATATAGTACAAATGTGTTTTATACTGACATAAGAAATTCACTTTAAAGGAACAACACACTTGAATTCTGATCCCTTCACTACACTGCACTCTGCTGAAGTGCCAGCTCACCCTGGAGCATCTCCAGACAGAAAATTTAGTTCATTAAGATTTATATAATACAGTACTAGGAAAAACATGACCATGGGCTCCCTGGCCCGCTATATGGGCAGATGCTAAGTGGTAGGAGATGGTGGAAAAGTACTTTGCCACTCTGAAAACCCAGACATGCTCGAACAGTTTATTTTCTTTCCAGATCAAAAGCCTACTGCTATCTTAAGAGTGTTGTTAACTGCATAACCTTAAGAGCTGCGATTATGAATTACGTCTCCGCTTTGCAAACACAGACTAAAAGGACAAGACCCAGTAAACAACACATTTCAATACATCTGCTGTTCAAGAAGCACGGTCTGTGCAGCGGGACGGCTCGACTTAAGCCAACTTTCAGCAACACCATCACTCGAGGGCTGTTTGGCCCTGTCAAAGCCACCAAAGCAGAGTCAGGCAGGACCTGGACAAGTGCAGAAGGTGCTGTACGAACAGAGCCCGAGAGTTTCCTCCCCTGGGGACATCAGAAAATAACGTCACCGCTCCACAAATACAACCCAACGCGCCCGGCGTCACCCAAGACATGCCTGCAGGAGCAGCTCCAAAACACACAGGTGAATGAAAACTACATTATGTTAATTTATTTATTTTAAAGAAATCGCGATTTAAAACCTCGCAGACACAGGGTGCAGCCGGGAGGTTCGACTTTGGCTCCAAGTTCCCCGAGAACCCACCTCCAGCGTTCTCAGTTAGGAAATAAAAAGGAATAAAACGAAACACAAAGTTGGAAGCGGGGGGAAGGGGGGGGCGGACGGAAAGCGAGGGGTAGGTCGAGTACCTGAATTAACTTCTAAATTCCTCCTGGGGCTCCCGGGAAAGCCGCTTCTCCCGGAGCCACCGCAGCGCCGGGGCGGAGGGACGGGGCCGCGTCCTGCCTGCCTGCCCCCGGCAGCATCGAGCGGCGGCGGCGGCTCCTCCTCCGCCCGGGCGACCTCGGGGAGGTGCCGGGGGCCGGGCCGGCGCCGCGGCCCCGCGTGGACACACGCGCCGGCGAGGGAGGGAAGGAGGGCGGGGCGGGGGCTCGGCCAGGCACCGCCCCGGCTGCTCCGGGCGCCTCCAGCCCCCACCTTGCAGCTCCCCCCGTGCAGCCTCAGCTCCCCTCATGCAGCAGCGGCCCTCCGTGTAGCTCCCCTCATGGAGCCTCAGCCCCCTTACAGCCCCCTTCGTGCAGCACCAGCCCCCCTTACAGGTCCCCCAGTGCAGCCCCGGCTACCACGTGCGGCCCGGCCCCCCTTGCACCTCTCCCCGGCCTTCCTAGCAGCACCAGCCCCCCTTACAGCTCCCCCCTGTGCGGCCCTAGCCCCCCCCAGTAGCTCCCCCTTGCAGACCCAGCCCCACCTTGTAGCTCCTCCCGTGGAGCCCTAGCCCGTCTTTCCCCACCCAACCTTGTAGCCCCAGCTCAGCCCCAGCTCCCCTCATGCAGCATCGCCATCCCAGACCCCCTTGCAGACCCCCCCCCCCGTGCAGCCTCGCCCCCACCTTGTAGCTCCCCTCGTGCAGCCCCAGCCCCTCCTTGCAGCCCCCTCCCGCGCAGCCTCAGCTCTCCTCGTGCAGCACCGCCCCCAAAACCCCTCTGCAGGCCCCCCCGTGCATCCCCAGCCCTCCCTGCAGAACCCCCCTTTGCAGCCCCAGCACCCTCTCCCCCAGCCCCGTGCAGCCGCAGCTCTCCCTGTATCTCCCCCCCATGCAGCCCCAGCGCCCCTTTGCAGCTCCCCCTCGCATCCCCCACTCCTTGCGGTACCCCCCACCCCCCAAGTTTCAGCCCCTTGAAGCCGGGCTCCTTGGAGGGCAGGAGGAGCAGCTGCGGGGTCCCTGCACCACCCGCCTGGTGCCCGCGGGCCATAGAATCACAGAATAATAGAATCATTAGGTTGGAAAAGACCTTGGAGATCATCAAGTCCAAACGTAGCTGTCCACTACTGAACCGCATCCCTGAGCACCTCATCCACCCTTCTTTAAACACTTCCAGGGATGGTGGCTTATCCACCTCCCTGGGTAGCCTCTGCCAGTGCCCAAGAACCCTTTCGGTGAAGAATTTTTTCCTCTGTCTAATCTGAACCTCCCCTGGTGCAACTTTTGGCCGTTCCCTCTCAACCTATTGCCTGTCACTCGGGAAAAGAGACCAGCACCCACCTCGCTACAACCTCCTTTCAGGGATAAGGTCTCCCCTCAGCCTCCTTTTGTCCAAGCTAAACAACCCCGGTTCCCTCAGCCGCTCCTCATAACCCTTGTTCTCCAGCCCCTCCACCAGCCTCATTCTCCTTCTCTGGACACGCTCCAGCACCTCAATGTCCTGTAGTGAGAGACCCCAAACTGAACAGAGATTTGAGGTGCAGCCATACCGGTGCTGAGTACAGAGTGCAATTACCTCCCTGGTCCTGCTGGCCACGCTGTTTCTGATACAAGCCAAGATACCATTGGCTTTCTTGGCCACCTAGGCACCTTCATGCAGTACATGGGGAAGGATCTGCACCTGCAGCTGGGGCAACCTGAATTTCACAGGGGTGGTGGGCAGCTCAGGGACTCAGGGCACTCATGCATTAGGGAATCTGAACAGGCTGGAGCAATGAGCTGAGACCAGTGGTATGAGGTTCAACAAGACCTCGTGCCAAGTTCTGCACTTGGGACACAAACCCCATGTGGTGCCAGAGGCTTGGGAAAGAGTGACTGGAAAACTGCCTGATGGAAAGGGACATGAGGGTCTTGGCTGCCAGCTGACTGAGTGTGAGCCATCCAGCCATGTCCCCAAATGGCCAAGAAGGCCAATGGCATCTTGGCCACTATCAGAAACAGCAAGACCAGCATGAGTAGGGAAGGGATCGTGCCCCTGTTTTCACACCTCAAATCTTGTGTTCAGTGAGGTGCTGGAGCGTGTCCAGAGAAGGGCAACAAAGCTGGTGAAGGGGCTGGGTGGAGAACAAACCTTTTGAGGAGCAGCTGGGGAACTGGAGAAAAGGAGGCTGAAGAGAGACCTTTTCACACTTTACAAGTCCCTGAATGGAGACTGTACCTAGGTGGGGGTTGGTCTCTTCTCTCAAGTGATAGGATGAGAGGAAATGGCTTCAAATTGCAGCAGGGTAGTTTCAGATTGGACATCAGGAAAAAAAAAATTTACCAAAATGGTTATCAGGCTCTGGCAGAGGCTGCCTAGAGAGGTGGTTGAGTCATTGTCCCTGGATGCATCTAAAAGGCAGGTGCTCAGGGATTTGGTTTAGCAGTGGACAGGTACAGTTGGATTTGATGGTCTTAAAGGTCTTTTCCAACCTAGTGATTCTATGATTCCTGCCCTGGGGTTGAAGGCCACTGTAGTAACACCCTGCTGAAATACCAAACCGTTACTAACTCTGTCTGGGTCTTGGAGGCTGAGCAGCTGGTCCTCCATGCCTGGGAAAGGTCCTGCTGCCATGTGAGACAACCTCCAGGTGCTTATGCTGTTCAAGATTCCCCATGCCTCACTGTCCCTCCCTTTGCAGGTGCAAAAATGCAGGTTGGGGAGCTTTATTTTGCCAAGGATCACAACTCGGAGTTGGTAGAAATCTTGATTTCCGTCCCGTGTTCTGATTATGAGATGTTTTCCTCCCACCCTGCCGTTACTTTTATGCAGATGAAGTAATCTACCTCTCACCATCCCACCCTGCCTTCTGTGCTCCTACTGAGGTGGCTGAGTGCCAGGAGGCTGGTGAGAAGAGATGAATGAAACTCTGGTGTTGTGATTATGGCTTGCAAGATGACTGAGCGTATTGTATACAAGAGTCGACATACAGCTATTGCTGCTCACAGGATGGGAGTGGGTATGCATAATTGTTGTTTGCTCCTGTTCTGCTATCCAAGTTTATTAAAAAACCCTCTTCTGGTACCCAGCCAAATATAGGCTAAGTTTTTTAAATTTTGCATCAAATTTACACCAATCCTACACGGAAATGTGAACGTGAAGATCCGCTCTGCAGGTTTTATTTTTTCCAATAAAATGTGATAGATTTACTTGGACAAAAGATTGTAGAGGAACAGGCCTTTGTTGCTTTCTCTTTTTCACTAAACCTCCCTCTTAGATCTGACATTGTAAGTGCAATGGCATGATTTTATCTGTTCAGCTTATTCATTAAGAGGTCTGTTCCTCAGTGGATCTCATCCTCACCTTGGGCGTGAGTTTGGAGGACTTGTCTTATGGTGGATGAGGCTGACTCTCTCTTAGTAACTTAGCTGTGCAGAAAGAGTTTGAGACCTCTACCAAAAAAGAATTAAAATATGCTGGTCCCCTGAGTTCCAGGGATGCTGAAGCTGTTTCAGAAATGTCAGAGTGGTGTCCAATTGCAACTGTGAATATTAATTTAATAGAGAAAATCAGTGAAAGCAAGACTAAAGTATTAGATACTTGCAGTACCTCTTTGCTGCTTATTATGGAAGCCTTTGCTGGTGATTGAGGAGTGTGTGAGTCAGTTAAAAGCACTGCAGTGCTTTAGAAAATGATTCTCAATTATCAGAATACGAAAGAACAGAATAATACAGAGTGGAATTGATTTTGAAACTACTTAAAGTCACCAGAGAGTTTCACATAAACTTTTTTTCCTTTAGCATGCTATAGTTCATGGTGAATTTGTCTAAAGGATGTTTTTAACCTAATCTGCTATTCAGAAGAGATTGTGCCTCTGAAAACTTACAGTACCTTTGTAATTAACTAAAATATGCTAGTTATAAGCACAAGTTAAGTCTGCTCAAATGTGAGGTTTGCTCAAAAGTAGCTGAGCTGCCTGGTATCATTGCGTTGCTTGTTGGTAAAACCTAATTTCCTCTCTGTTGCCTCAGGAAGCAAGTTACTTCCCAATTAAAACAGTGGGAGTCAGAATCCAGGATTTTTCTGTCCCATGCTCACATTCTCCAAATATGGGGAATTCCGTGCCAAGTGGTGTCCCTCAGGGGTCTGTACTGGGGCTGGTGATGTTTTATATCTTCATCAGTGATATTGACAGTGAGATCGAGTGCACTCTCAGGCAGTTTGCAGATGACACCCAGCTGAGGGATGCAATTGCCACACTGGAAGGATGGGATGTAATCCAGAGGAACCTGGACAGGCTGTAGAAGTGGGCCTGTGAGAACCTCATGAGGTTCAACATGGCCAAGGTCCTACAATTGGGTTGGGACAATCCCCAATTTCAGTACACAATGGAAGGTGATGTGATTGAGAGCTGTTCTGTAGAGAAGGACACGGGGTGCTGATTGATGACAAGCTTGATATGAGACAGCAATGTGTGTTCGCAACCCGGAAGACCAACCATATCCTGGGCTGCATCAAAAGAAGTGTGGCCAGCAGGTCGAGGGAGGTGATTCTGCCCCTCTATTCCTCTCTCTTGTGAGTCCTCACCTGGAGTATTGTGTCCACTTCTGGAATCCTCAACATGAGAAGGAGATGGAGCTGTTGGAACAGGTCTAGAGGAGGGCTGTAAAGGTGATCAGAGGGGCTGGAGCACCTTCTGTACGATGACAGACTGAGAGAGTTGGGGTTGTTCAGCTAAGAGAAGAGAAGGCTCCGAGAAGACCTTCCAGCAACCTTCCAGTACCTGAAAGGAGGCAACAGGAAAGCTGGGGAGGGACTGTTTAAAGAGGCCTGTAGTGATAGGACTAGGGACAATGGGTATAAACTGGGGAGGGGCAGATTTAGAGTAGACATAAGGGAAAATTTCTTCACCATGAGGGTGATGAGGCACTGACACAGGTTTCCCTGGGAAGCTGTGTCTGCCCCATTGCTGGAGGTGTTCAAGGCCAGGTTGGATGTGGCCTTGGGCAGTCTGGTCTGGTGGGAGGTGTCCCTGCCCATGGCAGGGGGGTTGGAACTAGCTGATCTTTAAGGTCCCTTCCACCCCAAATAATTCTATGATTCTAAATATGGCAGTGTAGTACCTTAGAAGAGAGGGTTCTAGGTGTTGAAATACTTTCTCTGGGTAGGACAGTCAGGGGCTCGGGATTCATATGTCTCCAGAACTTCCCACATTTCTCTCTTCCTCTGGGCTTTGTTCCCCATTGTATGTCCACAGTCTTTCCCACATGGCTGTTCTTCAGGTTTTACTGAAACTCAGGATTTCCATAGCTTCTCTGCAACTTTCACACATTGCACAACACTTTTCTGGTCAGCAAATGGAGGAAAAAGTTGTTAATGAATGAGAACACATTCGTGGGATTTAATCAGTACTTAAAAGCAAGAAGAGGGAAACCAGAACTGGTTGCCCCATTCTAAAACCAGAACCTTCTTCATTTCCAGAATCTGTATTTGCATAGCTGCAGCTTAACAGTACAGAATAAAAAAAGTTTATAAACAACACTTGTTCTGTAAAACTGACCTCTTGTACATGTTAACTCTGGTTTCCTTTCTCTCATTATGAGTCTGTCAAGTCAGACGTGCTTTAGCATCTTTGCATCACAGTTACCTCTTCTTTTCATCATAAAACTGCACATTCATATTTTCAGAATGTCTTTACTTTTCGATTATGTTGTGCATTTAACCTGCCATTTCTGCTCTCTCCTTATGAGCTACAGCTGTTTTCCATGACTTGAATATTTGCTGTCTGTGACATAGAGAATGCCTCTTTTATTCCTGCAGTTGTCCAATGAGCTGACCAGTCTGTGTAATTGAACCTACTCCTCCCCTTCTTGGTCTGGGAAACCTGCTTTTTGTGCCTCCATTTGCAACAGCTCACTTCTCCAGAAACCCCTGCCCAAAACTCGCTTAATCCAGCTTATTCTGGAGGAGCCAGAAATAAATGCGCCAGAGCAGATAACTGATTTCAGCAGAACGTCAGCACTATTAGTATCTGTTGCTTTGGCCTTCTTAAATAGCACCTGCTTTCCTGAAGATCCTAAACAGTAAGTCTTCTTCTACTGAGCAGCCTGATTTAGTGGGATGTCCCTGCCAATGGCAGAGGGGTTGGAACTGGATGGTCTTTAAGGTCTCTTCCAACCTGAACTATTCTATGATTCTATGTTTCTATGATTCCTGCTGTCTTTCTGCTTCAGTCTCTTTAGTACCTTATGCAGGTAGACCATCATCCTTTCCTTTCTTCACATAACCACAATTATGATCACAGATTCCAAACTGGCATCTGGGGTAGGTTTAGATGATTTGTCATCCTTTCTTTAGATTCCACCTGGCTTTATTTTCCCTTTTCAGCCACCACTTTTTGTCCACTAACTTTTCCATCTCAGAATCTTGTGTTGCTTCTGCTGTGATCTGCGTAGAGAAACCTACATGCGTTATATGACAAAGCTGCTACGACAATGTAAATTTCGTTAATTTATGTTACCACAGCAACTGAGTCATGCAAAAATGTAATGTTACGTTGTTTGGTACTGTACCTTGGTATACTGATAAAAAGCTAGGGAAACAGGGAATCATCATCTCTGTAGAGCTGCTATGACGCTGGCTGGGGCTTTACTAGGTAGATGTTGATGCCAAATGGGTCTACCAGGTAGGATCTTCTAGAATTTAAGTCCAGTTCTGGGAGGAATTGCAGGCACGTTGAAGGAGGGCAATAGGATCGTGGCAAATACAAAACAGGTCTAGAAAACGTAAAGCACAGTTCGCTGGAAACAAAACAAACTGGTAAAACTAGGCAGGTAAATAAAATATTGCACAAATTCAGGAAAAGGACCGTCTACTCTAAATCACAAGCTGAATATGAGTCAGCAACATCCCGGGAAGATGTATCTGCAGGAAGTGGTCCATGGTCTCCATGCAGTGTTGGTAGGACATCAGTGGAAGAACTAGTTTTGTGCACCATGACTCAAGAGGTATGCGAACCAGCAGGAGTCAGGGCATGTGGCAACAAGAACAAGCAGAAGACTTGGAAGACTAGAGGAGCTGGACTTGCTGAGTGAGGCTAGAGAAAAGGCAGAAGAAAGGCATGCTAAGTGTCTTCATGTACTTAAAAGGCCATTGCAAAGATTCGTATTAGGTAGAGTAAGATGTAATGGACATAAATGGCATCAAGGAGGAGAAGCATTTTTAATGGTAACATTAGTGAGGCACAGCTTTATATTAGGGGGTGTAATAGTGTCTCCATTACTGGATGTCTTTAAGTATGTACTGAACAAATAGTAAGTACTATTGATCTGGTATTGGAATTGGAGGATGGACTAGGTGACTAATCAAAGTCCATTCCAGACCTATTTTTCTGTCACTACATATAATCTGAGGCTTCTCATTAATCATCATCCTTTTATTCAGTCCCATTGTACATTCTATCTTCTTTTCAAGTAGGATTCCCTGACGTTCCTGTGTTCTTTGGAAGACAAAAAAGAAATGTTTTGTCTCATTTTTCGCTTGAGTGTTGTTGAGAACTAAAGCCTTTCTCATTTTCCTGGTAGCCTATGAGCACAGACTGAGGAGTTGTACTACACTGAGCTGTTGAGGTAACTGTGATAATTTCATATGGTTCAAATATGCAATAAAAATTATTTAGATGACTCTTGTCACTCTATTCAAAGATGCTCTATCTAAACCCTACATAATGTTAATATAAATCTGAGATTCTTTAGACAGACAGGAGATAAAATTACTCAATTCATAAAATGCTATTTTATTCCAAACCTACCTAATGTACACAATCCTAAATTCTCCAGTCATAGAATCATAGAACCATATAATGGTTTGGGTTGGAAGGGACCTTAAAGATCATCCTGTTCCACGTCCCCTGCCATGGGCAGGGACACCTCCCATCAGACCAGGCTGCCCAAGTCTCCATCTAACCTAGCTGTGAACACTTTGATTGAGGGGACAGCCACAACTTCCCTGGGTAACCTGTGCCAGTGCCTCACCGCCCTCACTGTAATTTCTTCCTAATGTCTAATCTAAATCTTCCCCCTTCAATTTAAAGCCATTTGCCCTCATTCTATCATTAATTCTATCATTCTATCATTGTAAAAAGTCCCTCCCCAGCTTTCCTGTAGCCCCTTTCAGGTACTGGAAGGACTCTATGAGGTCTCCCTGAAGCCTTCTCCTCTCTAGGTTGAAAAACTCCAACTCTCTCAGCCTGTCCTCATAGCAGAGGCACTCCAGCCCTACCCTGCTAGGAACTCCTAAAAGTTTTTAATGTGAACTGTACTATCTTGCTTATTTTTTTGATGTGATTTGCTTTTGCAAAGTATTTTAGATTTTTAAAACATGTAGTTTTAAAACAAGGATGTTGGAGTTGTAATGAAATTATCAGTGTTCAACCATGCCTGAACAAAATCAGTATTAAGGAAAGACTGGAAAGCATCATTATGCCACTGTACAAGTTTATGGTACTCCAGTTTGGTTTTTTTTAATACCACAAACTGCTTTTGCCTTCACATCTCAAAATAGATGCAGTAGAATTAGAAAAGAGTAATATGGATGATCAAGGACATGGGGCAACTTCTCCATGAGATGTGGCTGAATAGGTGAACTCATCAGCCTGAAAATGGCGCTACCTGGAGATGGTATGGGAGGGATCTGTTAACCATGGATGGGAAAAAAACCCCGTGAAAAGCTTAACTGGCTCTTTTCATATAGGAGTTAGGGAGCATCAGATAAAATTGTCAGATGCCACATTTTAGAGAGACAAATGGAGAAAGTCCCTGAAACTACCAGTGTTTTCAGAAAACTGATAGATATGTTCATGGAATAAAAATCCATCTAGAGCCATTAAAGACTAAACTACAGAGATCTCTGTTTCAGCAAGTCCCTAGGACAGTCCCCAGCCTCATGTTCCAGCCCTGCTGGAGCCTTTATGCATTTGTTTAGTTCTGCCTAGTTTGGCAGTGGACATCTTCAGCTGGCTGCTGTCAGACAGGGGTCCTGGGCTACACTGAGATGCATGTCCCAGTGTGAGCATTCTTACTTTGTTGTTTATTAGCCTGCTCACTGAGAAAGCTCTGAAACCCTTTGACTCATCCTCAGCTGTGCTTCTGCAACCTTGCAGCACTGCGGGAGACACTTAGCCTGGGAAGTGATCAAAAGAGTAAGCAGGAGGCAGAAATATGCTTTTGATAATCAGAGCTTTTTTTTTTTAGTGAAAAAATTTGCCTCCCACATCCATGGACATAGGCAAGTGTGGACAGAAGCCTGACTCCATTATCACCTTCTCCTTCATCATGAAAAAGCTAAGCAAAATCCTAAGGCACTCTGAGGCCACAAAATGAGTCAATAATGCTGAAAGCGGGGGAAGCAGTGAAGAAATTCCATTGCTGTGCCTGTCGAAAAGTAAATCAAGTGGATGCAAACCTAATTTCTGCAGCTAGAAGACATCACTTGAGGGATCCCTGGAGTGGGTCAGGGTGCAGGTCACACTTGTTCTCAAAATTTCCAGAGCATCAACAAGATGGAGAATTATCCACTGTTAACATTACAGAGATATGATTTAAAACTTCCCAGCAGAGCACAGGAAAGCAAGAATTAGATGTTTGCAAATGTCTGACTGACAGGAATATTAAACAGGCTTTCATTTAGCAGGATGCATATATGTTGGCTTCTGGAAATCAGGAACGGGATGGATGTTCTAGGGCCATGAGGTTGGTGAAGGGTTTAGAGGGAAGCTGTGTAAGGAGCAGCTAATGTCACTTGGTTTGTTCAATTTGGAAAAGATAAGACTGAAGGGAGACCAATGATAGGATGTGAGTTAATGGCAGCAAGATGCACCAGGAGAGGTTTACGTTGGATTTTAGGAAAAGGTTTGTCACTCAGAGGCTGGTGGAACACAAGAACAGACTCCCCAGGGAAGCAGTCAGGGCACCAAGCCTGACAATATTCAAGAAGCATTGGGACAATGTCCTCAGAAACATGGTGTGAATGTTCGGGTTGTCCTATGCAGGGACAGATGTTGGACTTGAGGATCCTTGTGGGTCCATTCCAACTCAGAATATTATATGATTCTGTGATTCTAAATCGCCTCAAACAACAGCTTACTGGAGGACAGTGACACTATATATAGACAGAGGAAGATCAGTGCTGAGGGATTCTTCATACCTACGATCCCTTTTAGGCTGAGGAGAACACTAAGAAGAGGTGATGAAGAAATGCAATGTTAGCATAAGAAAATGATTTTTTTAGGAAGATCCTTGTTACCCCATATTTTCCTCTATTGCTTCTGTCGTGTTGCTCTTTAAGAAACAAGGGGGAGAAGAATATGGAAGTCTAAACTGTCTCCATCCTATTTATTTAGTATTGAGTGTTTGTATTTTGAAGCATTGAAAATTCAAACAAAAGAAGTTGCTACAGCATTTCAGTTTTGTAGTCAAAAACCTTAAAATGCCAACCACTTTGGGGTACATAAACTTTACAGAATTTTCATTAAGTGAAATAATTTTTGTTTCTGTCCTTAGTTGGTTTTTTTGATTCCTTGATTGAAAAGGAATTCTCACTCTGAAATTGCCTTTAGTTTATCTTAAAATATTTTAGGTGCTGAAAATTAAAATGAAAGAGCACTTGGGTAATAATTTTCAGATTATCTAATGTTGAACTTAGATCTTTTATTTTCTTCACTGCTGCCAAATGTTGGCAGAGCACTGCAGAGGAACAAGGTCTTTTTTGTCCTTCTGTAGCCAATATGGATTAGTCATATTCTGCTGTTTCACCTGATGGTATTTTTTTTTATTAGTTTTATAGGTCAGTGCTGTGCGTAATTGGTGATTTTGTGAGGTGAAGTGATACCATCTTTTTTCCTTCATTTTGGTAAAGCCTAGTCTTACCAACGCAAGAAAAGATGCTTGTGCTTTTTTTCTTGGGGGAAGCTCCTGTATTTCGTATTTAGTTCTGCTTCCCGATGTCTCAGAAGTCAACACAACTGTTACCACAAATGAAAAAAGTGGCTTTCAGTTGTAGTGAGAATTTGGGTTTTTTAAGGAACTGTGCAATTTGACCAAAAGCTGGTAACTACATTCTACTGTTTTCTCAGTGATTCTACATGTCATTAACGATATAGCCGTAGTATCTTCTCTATTCATGGCTGCTGTTCTTTATACCTCACCTCCTGGGAGATGAAATCTCTACTTTATTTATTCCTTCTGTTTATATAACTTCTTTTGACCTCCTTTTTTGAACAAAGTGAGCCCTGAAAGCAAACTTGCATTAAATCATCTCAGTATTTACTGATTGATTGTATTTGAGATAGCAATTCTATGATAGTTGGGATTGAGTATCCATGTTCTCAGATTTTGATTCACTTTGATTTCTTATCCAGTTTTTGAATTAATAGAACAGTTTCCATTTTCTATATTTTAGTTGGGGGGCAATAGTGACTTTATGCACTCACTTTTTTTTCTGCTTCAGTCTTTGAGCCACTTGAGGCCTATTTCCCCCATTCTCACCCACCCTTGTACATCCTTCTTAGTGGGATTGGAGAAATCATAGAAAATAGCATGAGAAGAGACATCATTTGGCCCATATTTATACTCCACAGCAGGAGCATCTCCACTTAGATTAGCCCTGAAGTTGTTTGTCTACTTCTTGAGAATGCCTGATGTTGAGACACTATATACTCTGTAGGCGAAATGCTCCAGCACTGACTGATCTGTGCAGTGTGAATAACTTCCCTGGGAAATGTCTTTCATAATGGGATGAATTCTTTAAACCTACAAATTCCATGGGTTTCTAAATTTCTGCTAGAAGAAGAGGAGATCTGGATCTTGATTGAGTTGTCTATAGATAGGTGTTTAGAGCCATCTAAACGGAAAGGGTTTTTATTTTTACGGAAAGGGTCATTAGGCATTGGAATATGCTGCCCAGGGAGGTGGTTGATTCGCCTTCCCTGGAGGTGTTTAAGGCACGGGTAGATGAGGTCCTGAGGGACATGGTTTAGTGTTTGATGGGAACGGTTGGACTCGATGATCCAATGGGTCTCTTCCAACCCGGTGATTCTGTGATCCTGTGATTCTGTGATTCTGTGATTCACGATGGAAAGAGCATCCCTAATATCTGATCTATATTGAAATCCATTCTGCTTTGTCTCATTCATAGGACAGGTATAGAATGCAATTTATTCCTCTCCTCTTTGTTGTATTCTTTACCCTTGTTTATCGCATCGCCTCCCATCTTTTATAGGCTAAAGAAGTCCACTATTAATTTAAGATGTTTATTTTCAAATCATCTTTTTTGTTCCTCTTTGGACACTTTCCAGCTGGTTCACGTAGTTCTCATAATGAGGAACCTGAAGCTAAACATGTGATGGAAGAGAGACTGCATGGCATTAAGTGTACACTGTGTGAACCCCAGCTCACCTTTTAGGACAGTGGGTGGGAAACCTAAGCAGAGGAAAAGCTCTCTTCCATTACATCACCACTGAAGCAAAAGCAGTACATGCAGCTGTGTAGTACTTGCTTCAGGCTATACTTACTGTAAAGTTGAGTGCTGGATACCAGTGAGCCACAAGGCCTAGTAGAAGAGTATCAAAATCAACAAGCATCATGCCAGCAGAAGTGTGCAGGCTGTTTGCCAATGATTTACATGTACAACTCTTTAAAAGATGATGCTCATAACAATAAGATGCCAGAAGTGCTCTTAAGAAACTTTATTGCCTCAGTTGCTAGCTTAAAGAAGGTACTGACTTCATTCTTGAACTTGTGGAGTAAATTTTCAAGTTTACATATGGGGGAGGAATAGTGAGAGGATTTTTTGCATATATCTAAAAAGCAAGTTGATCTAAAAATAAGCTCCATTGTACCTGAATGTTCAGAAATATTACTCTTTTCAGTTCTATTTTTATAAATGACTTAAATTATTTATAATAGTTCCTTAAAAAAAATCCTTATTACTACAGTACATCTTATGATAGAGGATAATTGTTTCTGAATCTTCTAATTGTTCATGTGTCAATCTGCAAGAAACTTGGAATAGTTTTGTGAGAACAAGGGAACAAACTTCAAGTGGAGAGAGTTTTCTTAGGTCAAAAGTAATACAAAGAAAAAGCACATGTTTAGACTGATATTAGGACTGTGAGAGAATGCATAGGTGTCTGCAGACAGGATTTATGGTAAACTTTGATTTTAATAGCATTATGATATCTGTAATGACAATAATGCACATCAGCTGAGATTCTGAATTGCACATGAACACAATTGTCTTTAAAAAATCATTGCAGTTTGAAAGATAGAAATCAAGACAAAAGAGGCAAAATTGTTTCATACACTGTTGCTACTGCTTGTTCATCTAGAAACATCATATTTAGGTTCTGCTGCGTTCATGTTCTGGGTTCAAAATAATCTGAGGGAAAAGAGAGAACACTGTCCTCCCTGTGGAGACAGAGCTGAATTAGATTTTCAAGTCTGAACTGTTCTCGCACCTTCAGATCCTCAGCGCAGGCCTTACTGGAGGGATAGGATTGGATTGGGCTTGTTGATCTGCTGTTTTGAAGCAGAACCAAGATCCTAGGTGAGTACCAGCTATGGAGTCTGACCTGGAACACGGACTGAAACCTTTTATGTTAGAAACCTTGTGAAAATTGGTTTGGTTTATAATTCTGAAATAAAAAAACGATCAACGTCTTTGTTGGATACTTCCAGCTTTATGATATGGTCTTACAATAAGCAAAATTTTCCACTCATACATATATTGCAGAGTACTTTGAATTCATATTGTTATTTGTTAATAAATCTCTTCTGCAGAACTCTCTTACTGTTGTTACTACTACTTGAGTAGCTTTAAAATTGAGTTATTGGCAAATCAGAATCAGTTTATTGGGATGTACTAACTGCTTCTGAATTTCTCTGTGGCCTTTCAGATATGAGATTTATCTTTAAAAAGTTTTACATTGTTCAAGACTTGATGACATAAAGGATAACCTTCTTCTTCCAGTTATTCAATTATTATTTATTGTTTGTATTATTGGTATGCTCAAGGGCTGTTTGTAATGGATTGAGGACTTGTTCTTGGTATTGTACCAACAAAGAATGGAAAGAAGATCTCTGACTCCTCTGTAGCACCTGACTAAGAATAAGAGAAGACAGATGAATGCTGTAGTCAGAGGCATGTGACCTGAGAAACCATTGATTTTGGACATATGAAATGAGATATTTCAAGATTTATATGTCAGCAATTCAATTTTTCTCATTTGAAAGTGGCTTTTCTGCTGAAACTCTGTGTTTGAAAACATGAAATAATAAAAAATTTAATTGAAGTATCTTTTAAGCCCCAAGATTTTTTTTTTTTTAATTGGCACAAACACTTCTTATCCTGATTTGAAGTGGAGGATTTTTTTCAATTCTTTAAAATTTTCCCCAGGTGGGAAGATTTATTTCCCAACTGCCTCCTCCCCAGAGGATAATGGTATGTGAGAAGGTTCTTCAGGTCTTGTGGCTGCACTGACACAAGGAAACTGTACAACTCACTTTTCATGGACATCAAGCAATTTTATAGTCAATCTCCCTGACTGGGACTTCTTCCAAGTAATACTTAATGGCAATTACTAAGCATGGCACTAGTGCTCTTCAAAATTTAGAGTTAACTGCGTTGTAGGTGACCTCTGTTAAAGGGCAACTTCTCCCTAGAAGTACTGTGAGAAACAACGTTATGTAAAAACTAACCATAGCTCACTGCCTAGCTTTTGAGAGGTAAGTTGTGAAAAAGGCCTCGACACTGGTTATCTTTTTCTCTTGTCAAATGTCAGGTTAATTTTAGTTACTACTGTTGTTTTTACTTGGTGTTTGTTCTGTGTGTAGTTGGTCTGAATTTGCTTGGGCATTTTAGACTGTTGAACCTAAGGTAGAGTGACATTAAGTAGGATTGATTCTATTTGAACAGAAGATTTGTTATTGTTTAGACATGCTGATGTGGAGTGAAATCTTGCCATCTATTTAAAAGTGACAGTGTGGAAAGATTAACACGTTAAAGAGCCATAATTATTTCTGATTTGATTTTTTAATATGTCCCGTTGCAAAATTCACTGGCTTGATTGTCGTGCGTGCAATTTACCAAAGTGACTTATGCAAAACACATTATGAAAGGGTGGCATCTTCGGCAGAGGTGGAAAGACAGCTCAGAAATGCTTTCCTAACCCAAACATCCTTGTGCCATGCTAAATCAACACTGAAAATGAATGATTAATCTTTTAAATGCCTTGAAGTACCCAAAAACATTTCTGCATTTAACTATTTATACAATACATTAACTGCTGTATATTGTGATCACCACCCTGACCCAGTGAGAACTATATTTCAATTTTTTATTACAATCCAAACAGAATTTAGTGCAGGTCTAAAGGAAGGTACATAATGCTGGATGGAAAGCTGCTTCTCTGTCAGCAGCAGCATGTGGGTTTTCAGCAAACGAGGACATTTGGTGATGTTTCAACTTTCACAGATGAAAGGTAAGAAAGATTTACATTTATACATAAACATGCACAGCATGGGGGAGGCTTATCTACTTCTCTGCTTGCGGCAACTGTTCAAACAAAAATGAACACTTGTTAAGAGTACTATTCTGGGAAATGCTGAGTCCATGCCGCTCACTGCGCCAACGGCCCCTAGAGCAATACACCTTAGATGTGTGCCACAACAAGCACAGCCTGAGCTTCAAAGGGTTATACAGTTCAATGAATTGCTTATTGATTGTACGTTAAAGAGCTCAGCAGCTAGTGATGGAGGTTCCAGCGTATACCAGAAACATCCATAGTGTATCCTAGGAAGATACACGGGTTGGTATTGAAATAACATTTATACAATTACTAACCTAGCAGGAGATAGGAAGGTTGGAAGAGTCTGGGCTGTGTATCTGCTCTGGTACCAGATCACTTGTGTTTCTCCTTTTAATGAAAATCTATCTGATTTGAGACAGACTTCTATTGCAAAACCCTCAAATGGATTTGTCTTACTGGAAACACATCTGGCTTGGTGTTTGCTGGAGGGGATGAGTGCAGGGCCACTTATTTTCTGGGGCAAAAGGAATAAATAGTGATCTCTTTGGTGTCCCAGATCCATATGATGGATCCTTATTGTTGGAGACGGCAGGAACTGTTTGATGGCAGCATTAAATGGCTTTGATTTTGGCTAATGTCCATTTGTGGGTTTTACCCCTGCTAACAGTCCTGTGTAGTGGATGTGTTCAGGGTTCTGGTACCCAGGTGTTTTGCTTGAGGTTTATGTTCACTTTGTATCCTCGGGCAGTTCCTCTGCACAGGGATTTTAGTCAGCAAAGAACCGAACTGTGCCAGTTTGTTGAGCAGAGCAATGGTTCCCCAACCATGTAAAAAAACAATCTCCAGGTTACTTCTTAGAGGTATAACCTGCTAAAGACAGAGTTGGTTAGTCTTGTGACAATCTAATGACACATTAGAGAACCAAGAAAGCACTGAAAAGAAGTTACAAGGGTGCTGTCTTTACTTCTCTAGATCTTACTCTAAAGGGAGCCACTTGTTTCTATACTTACTGCTTTTTAGTAGGTAGCAGTGAGACTTCAACACAAGACAGTTGCTTTGTTATTAGACAGGATGTTAATTTAGTCTTACCTAAGCATCGTTAACCAAAGATTAGAACCTTGCAGCTTGGGTTTGGCTTAACTCTCTTGATAACTGCTTATAAGTGTCTTGCCAAAATATTAGCATAATGTGTAGCAGGACTGGCTCTGGGCATATCGGCACATGAACCAAACCTCTTTGTATACTTCTCAAAGTGGGTTGCTGAAGGCCATGGTTGCAGAAGGATGATTCTCCAGTAATGGTTTGCACAAGGTTATATGTGTGTTGAATTATCTGAACAGAGTTTCAAGGAAGCCTGAATGAAACTTGCTGTTCCTACCTCATTTTCTGTTAATACATTTTCAGGATCATCTGCTACTATTACTGCATGGATATTTTCATCACACTTAATCAGTATGATTAATCAGCTATTTTTACACAGGCAAAAGTCTTCTATATTAGGAAAATGCCAGGTCCTTGCCTTAGATGTTACAACAACTCTCCCTATATCAGTCTTTATTTTGAGGATTAATTAAATTTGATTGAAATTATGTCATACCCTGCAATTAACCCTTTTTTTATTTGAGAGTAGGTGAATGTTTCCTTCTTTATGTGACTTATTGTTTGGCTGGATGAGAGTTACGTGTCTGTAAGAAGGGTAAATTTTAAAACACCAAGTAAAACCACAATCTTCAGATAACAGAATCACTAGGTTGGAAAAGACCCCACAGGAACATTGAGTCCAACCATTCTGATCAACCATAAAACCATGCTCCTCAGCACCTCATCCACTCGTCTTTTAAACACCTCCAGGGGTGGTAACTCAACCACCTACCTGGGCAGCCTGTTCCAGTGTCCTATGACCCTTTCTGTGAATTTTTTTTTCTCATGTCCAGCTTGAACCTCCCCTGTTGGAGCTTGAGGCCATAACCCCTTGTCCCATCTCCTGACACTTTGGAGAAGAGACCAGCTCCCTCATCTCTTCAGCCACCTTACAGGTAGTTGTAGAGAGCAATGAGGTCTCCCCTCAGCCTTCTCTTCTCCAGGCTAAACAACCCCAGCTCCCCCAGCCACTCCTCATAAGACTTGTTCTCCAGCCTCTTCACCAGCTTTGTTGCTATTCTCTGGACACACTCCAGAGTCTGATTTGGTGCCAGTGTGGGACCCTGCGTGAACTGTGAAATCTGACTTTGGGGAAGCTCTAGTGATTCAGAGAATTTCCCTGCTGCTCTGTTGCATGATACCAACACTTAGAGTCAGTCTGACTGCTCATGAACGTTTCTCAGCCCACTCCTGGATACCTAAACTACCTACTAGGACTCCAGGAGTCAGAGAGAGACAGGCTTCTTCAGGTTCACCACTGATTCTGGTGTATTTTTGTCTCTACTTCTAACTACCCTAAAATCACTCATAGCATTGAGTATTAATAGTATGAGAACTGCCTTTTTAAAATTAAAAATTAACTCATCCCCTGTATTATACTAAAGCAGAAGATGTAAGAAAGTCATTGCTTTGTTTAAGGTCAAATACATAGAGATGTGTGAGGTTCTTTATTGTTCAGCTACAAAGCTCTCGGGTTGCTCACTGAATCCAGCTTTTCTGTGAGTCCCATCCCCAAATTTGCTTGTCTTGGAATGGCTTCTGATTTGAATTTAAACTTATTCTTACATCACCATTTTTCTACCAGAATCCTTCAATGAAGATTTCAAGGAAGCACTCAAGTGAACCTCCATAAAGCTCTCTGTGGTCATCTGGAGTAGTTTACAGCTTGGTATGTAACCCTTCACGAATTACACACTAAAAATGTGTTACCTCCAAGACAGAATGTTTCTGTTTATAAAAGAGGGGAAAATACGAGTGATTACTGAGGCTTTGCAGAGAATAGTTATGAAGATATCAAAATGAATCTGGGACCAATAGTTTATTGGTGTTAAATGACTCCTCTCTTTCTCTGTGGTCCCACGGGTCTGGCTTTCTGACACTGGGATACCATTTATGTGTGCTAGAGATCTGATAAAACCTCCAACAATAGTTCTGTGCCATTGGCAACTGCAGTGGTCATTACATGTAACATAGCATTTTTCACTGAGCAGATGCAGTCACAAAACCTTTTCTTTGGAGGTGCCTGGTTCAGCTGAGAAAGTGGCTTCATGGTGCAGTTTTTCACTGTTCATTCCTGGCTCGGTGGCACTCCTACTTCACTGCTCTGTTGTGGGGGATGCATAGGAAACTGAGCCTTTTGGGAATTGTTTTTAATTCTGTTATTGTAAACCATGATGACTCCAGATGGTGCTGGAGTAGATATCTTGCGTATGCTCATGTATTTTTAAGAGCTCCAGNTTACATATATATATAAAGTAAAATTAAATACTTTCTGCATATTCATGTGTGAACTCCTTGTTTTATTCAATGAGTAACAATCAAAGTAGGTATGTTTTTAAATGTAATTTTCTTTCACTGGACCCCAACATCCATGTAGTATCAGGGAAGGTGACATTAATGACCCTCACTGTGTGGTGTTCCACACCTGTTGCTCATGTTATTTATTGCTTTTGATTCTCAGGAAGTGCAGTACTTAAAATATATATTGAAGAATTGTTTTATCTTGTCAATTTTTTTCCCATCTATTTGATGAATGTGGTTTCACCAGGAAAGATTTTGATAGACAGTTATTTTTCCCCTCTGATCAGTGGTTTTGTGCCAGGATTTATGAAATGCTGATCTCTTTTTCTGTCTAGAGAAAGCATTTAATGATTGCATCAACACTGAAGGGAAAAATGACTGATAGTAGAGGCTACACAATAGTGGTTATGGGAGAAGCACCATTCACTTTCGATGCAACTACTAGTTGGTTTTGCATTAAACTGAATGAGAATTATCCCAGGCTTGGTGCAGCAACTTGAAGACCAGCCAGGGTCATGTCCCATTCTGCACCTACAATTATTCTTGCAGAAAATCGTTGCTATAACCTGTCAGATGGTGTTGATCATGGAGCTCCAGTGTGTGTTGCTTTTGGGTAAAGTGTCCGCAGGGCCTGTCCTCATCTGCTGTCAGTTTTTATTGCATTGCTGGCTGTGGATGACCAATCCGAGCAGCTGCCTCGCAGAGCTGTGGGTGGCTGGCTCTGTGTCCAGCCCTGGCCAGGGAGCAGGTGCTTCCAAATGGCAGCTCAGGGTGCTTAGAGGGGCTGTCCCACCACTACATCTGTTTAGAATCAGAATAGTCAGGGTTGGAAGGGACCTTAAAGATCAGCTAGTTCCAACACCCCTGCCATGGGCAGGGACACCTCCCACCAGACCAGACTGCCCAAGGCCACATCCAAGCTGGCCTTGAACACCTCCAGCGATGGGGCAGCCACAGCTTCCCTGGGCAACCTGTGCCACTGTCTCACCACCCTCATGGTGAAGAAATTTTCCCTTATGTCTAGTCTAAATCTGCCCCTCTCCAGTTTATACCCATTGTCCCTAGTCCTATCACTACAGGCCTTTTTAAACAGTGCCTCCCCACCTTTCCTGTAGCCTCCTTTCAGGTACTGGAAGGTTGCTGGAAGGTCTCCTTGGAGCCTTCTCTTCTCTTAGCTGAACAACCCCAACTCTCTCAGCCTGTCCTCGTATAGAAGGTGCTCCAGCCCTCTGATCACCTTTACAGGTCTCCTCTGGACCTATTCCAACAGCTCCATCTCCTTCTTATGTTGAGGATTCCAGAAGTGGACACAATACTCCAGGTGAGGACTCACAAGAGAGAGGAATAGAGGGGCAGAATCACCTCCTTCAACCTGCTGGCCACACTTCTTTTGATGCAGCCCAGGATATGGTTGGTCTTCTGGGTTGCGAGCATACATTGCTGTCTCATATCAATCTTCTCATCAATCAGCACCCCATTGTCCTTCTCTACAGAACAGCTCTCAATCACATCACCTTCCATTGTGTACTGAAATTGGGGATTGTCCCAACCCGATTGTAGGACCTTGCCCTTGGCCATGTTGAACCTCATGAGGTTCTCACAGGCCCACTTCTCCAGCCTGTCCAAGTCCCTCTGGATGACAGTTTAGGCTGAGTTCATGGTACAATTCCCACAAGGTTTTGGCCTGGGCCAGCTCATGCTCTGTTGCAAAAAACCTGGTGTAGCACAGGCCTGAGACTGTTCACTGCAGGTAGTTCAGATAAGACCATTCTGTCTGAGGGGATGGAGGCTGTCTACAGGGATGTGAGCTGCACTGTGCCAGTTGATTAGATAGTAGTCTCTGGCATATTCCATTTACTTGTACCGATGAGGTGTAATGGAGATTTGAATGTGCCTCACTATTTGTATTTAAATTATTATATATGGGTTTAGAAAATATTGCAGAAGAGCTATGAGAATAAATACATTGAGAAATGAATGCAAAATTCTCAGAAAATGTGGCTACCAGGACTACTTAACCACTATTGATCAAACTGAAGCCCTGTATTTAATGAATCTCTGACGTTTCTTTTTCTAGTTTAATGTTTTTTTCATGCTCAGCATAAATGGAACTCAAAAAAGCACAGAGAAGCAAATGCATATAAGCTATTGTCACCCAAGTAAAAGATAGGAGAAAAATACCCATGCCAGGACGGGTATGTATTAGTATATTGCAAAGCATGTGGATGTTTCAGTTGCTCTTAGGAGTGAGTGAACATCTTGTTGTTCCTACCTGTTGTTATTCTTTGCTATCCTGTTTGGCATAAGGAAAAGCATTTATAAGGCCTTCTTAAAAAAACAAGCAGTGTNCTGGGCCCGGTCAGCCAACCAGTTCTCGACAAACCAGTCGTTTGTGTCTCTCCTGCAGTAGTTTTAGCATGTAGGCCAACTGGAAGAATACAAGACACTGTTCCATCCCTGCTGGCCTTAAGAGTGGCCCTGATCATGTCAACACAGACCACATTGTGATGTGCCATATGCTGGATCTCTTATATCCTTATTAGTATAACTCATTAGGTCTCAATCAGCTTAAAAACAACAGTACATGATTGTGCCAAGTGACAGTGTTTGCTTTACGACTGTGCTCTGCTTTATATTGCCTCTCCTCCCAGTATAATGCCTGGTTCACAGACAATGAACACTGAAAGCCCTTTGGAACTGTAGCATGAGATTCCTGGACCCCCACTGTTCCTGGTGTTGTATGCAATGGAAGATGTCCTCTGCTGGAGGACATTGTGGACTCATGCCATAGCCAGGCATACTCCAGCTCCCTCAAGGTCAAAGGCAGGAGAGAGAAAGGAATATTTAAACCCCTGAATGTGCTGGAGCTTGTGTGGTGTCAGAGCAACTCACACACTAGCAGCTAAATAAACACCAAATGAACTGCAGACTCAAGAAACATGGGAAACGCTTCCAAGCTGAGCTTTTAGTTAAGAATCTCTGTTCCCAAATATCCATCTAGCTTCTCCCATGGGTCACCTCAGCCATCTATTGTATTAAAGAGATCAGGAATTACTTTTGCTTCCAAGTAAAAATATCTGGGTAGTGTTAGCAGCATTTCCAAGGTAGAAGGCCAGGTTAGATGTTTCATTTCCAAATTAAAAGGTCAAATGTGCCAGCAGACAATTGCAGGAGCCAGAGCAAGATGCCATCAGATATGTGATGTATCTTGGCTCAGGGTGAAGTATGAGCCAGAGGGACAGGGCTCTGAAGACCTCCTCTTTCCTGTCCTGCAAGATGACATGGCCCTGAGCTCCAGCTCTTTTTCCACCATGTAGACTCTGCCCATGGGTCTTCCTTGGTCCCTGCACAGCAGACTGCCCATCCCTCATGCTCAGCAGGGACTAGCTGCTAGTAGTTAGTGATTATTTTGAAGGGCATCATCTCAAGAGAGATGAGAAAGGGATAATGATGGGAATTATGTTCACAAAACAACTGAATCACAATATTCAGTTGTTGAAAAGTTGTGACTCAATTTTCCCCCTCCTCAAATCAGTGCTGTTTACTTTAAAATACTGATTTATTTTCTCTTCTAGCCTGCCTTCCCCGATCCTTGGACATGTCTCCATACATTATTCCCCCCACAGCAAGGGTTAGAAATGGGACTGATTTCCACTAAAGGCCAAGCTTGTTGCCCAACTGCTGGCTGTGGGCTTTGACCTAGGAATAGGCAGGAGCCGGGAGAATAGCATGGCAGCTGTCACCAGGGGCTTCAGCCACAGCCAAGGGTGGAACACCCACTCCCAGACCTTTAGAGTTCAGAGGTTAGAGAGAAAAGGCAAAACCAGCCATCTAGGTCTATTTTAGCAGGCTCAGAGGAGCAGGGCTGAGGATGATGGACTCAACCAGCAGTTGCACAGCTCTGTAGAAATCCAAGGAGGCATTAAGGAGTGTCAAGATGTTTGTGCTATCTCTTCCTTCCTAACTCAATTGCCCGTGGCAAGTACTCACCTTACTTTTAAATCTGATTTTTTTTTTCCTGAGAGTAATACAGAATGTTCATTAGGAGAATACAAATCTGCTTTAAAAATGCAACACTCGGCAGAGAGAAAAAGTGAAACAAGTCTAAATTTAAGATAAGCTCCTTGGTAAGTCCTTTGTGCCATGACATTGGAAGCAGAACCTTCTGGTTCTCTGAAACCATCAGCAACTCAGGAACATTAATAACTCCAGTTCCTTGGAACAGTGATTAGCACAGGTAAAGTCACAAACAGCAGGTATAGAATTTAGAAACTTGAATTTGAGTTCCGTGAAGATGCCTCTCCCCTCCTCCCCCCACTAATATGTATTTTCTTATGTCTTCACTGATGACTGCTGTCAGCCTGTTGCAGATATTTAGCTTGTCTGTGTCAGGATTAGACTTGCTGTTAGTGTTCTGCATGGGCTTGGTTCAAGTCCACTTTATAAAGCAAACTGCTAGATAGACCTGAAAGACCATTCAGATGAACTCCAAATGAATTTAGGAGAGTGCAATGCCTCGTGACTGGAGCCAATGTTGTCAGCATATTTCTTTTCCACTAACTCTATTAGTGAATAAAACCAGTGCTCATCACTCATGCTCTGCCAAAAGTGTCCCTTAAAGACGTCAAAAATTGGTATATAAAACCAAATTTTTAAATTTTGGACTATCATTTATTATGTCTTTAGGGTTTTTTTTGCCTAAGGGGATGGTCAAAATGAAGTGGAAAAAAAGCTAAGCCCTAAAAATTGAATAAAAATATATTATTTCCCCTATTATGAAATGTACCTTTTCCATTAGCTGAGCTATTCTCCTTGTGGGTCAGTTCCAGCAGCAGGGCTGAACTCTACTTGCATTTAACACCTCTGAATGCTCCTGTGTTCATTACTTGCACTGATACCAAGACCTAATTTGTCAAAGGAGTAGACAAGAGAGGGAAAATTCAGTCTGAACATTTTGTCCTTGAAAATGTGTGCACAAAGTTAATAACGTAGATAAAACCTTAGTTAATGTTATTTTCAACCCCCTTTCTGAACTAGAACTATTGACATCTATGGTGTAATCTTCTCAATGTGACCCCACAAAGGCCTTTGTCCACACATCTCCTTGCAGGAAGCAGAGCACCTGAACACATCCTTTCCTGTTGTCCTGTTCAGTCAACCTTAAATACTATTATTTTGCTTCAGCAGTGATGCCTTGGGCACAATTCGTCATACTCTGTGGAGGGGCTGGAATGGACCATGATGATTTCTGTCTGTCTGAAAATGTGCCTATTAAACAGTGTCAGGAACAACAGCCATAAAGGGCAAACAGATGTGGGCTAGCTTTAGCCAGCTGTCTGGTGTACTGGTAGCAGTCTAACCACAGTGCTTGTCTTGTGCCCTTTGTCTCAGACTCCTGATTGAAGCTGCCAGCTTTTACTATGCAGATGCACTCCTTTTAATATGGAACTGAGGTAATTTCCAAAATTACTGTATCTTGAGAGGACTGAGATAAATGGGTGTCCTGGAGAATACAAAGTCCCCAACCCCCACTCTTTGTTTACTGACTCCTCAAGCCAATCAGGTAAAGCTGGGGACTCAAAAGTTCATTAATGACTGTACAAAATCCTGGTCTCCCCACTCAGCTTAAAAAAAGCAACAATTCTTTGCTGCTACAACATGCAACTTTTCCTCATTCAGTTGGTATGCAAGGGCGCGTGTCACATGGCAGCAATGAAATAGGATGCAAAGGAAAAAAATACCTTTATCATTTACTGTTGTCTGATAACCATAATAACTGTAACTTAATAAATGATTTGATATTTTTTACAGGAAGCAATAGAAGGTCAATTCTTCACTGTTCAGAGAATAAGATTTGTATCCCAGATGACCATCGAGAAGTGCATGTACTATGTGCAGCATCCTAAGCATAAAATCTGAGTTTAATTCTTTTGGCCACATTCTGACTCAGGAAAATTAAGAAGGCCCAATCCTACGTCCTTCAAAACCAAGGAAACAACCCCAGTGGACTCTCATACAATACAGATCAGGCTCATCAATTAGTTAGGTTAACTTCAATCTCTGTTGAAGTCAGTGAAATATATATATAGTGGGATAGGAAATTCAGCAGGTTATTTCTGCAGTGTACACTTCTTCTCAAGTCTGCAAACTCTCAGCCCGGTCATAGAAGATGCTCCTTGCTATGTACTTAGAAATCAGTACAACAGCTTCCCTTATGCTTGTGGCTTTCAGTGTAACTTGACCAATATTTAACAGCTTTCAGTCAAATAGATCTTTCATGCCTTTATTTAAGAAGCCACTTAAACCATGACTTGTTAGGCTGTATGAAGGGGGATGGGAAACCAGCTACAATTTGTTTCACATGGAAACAGAATTAGTAAACTTTTCATCTGAAGTTGTTCCTAGCAGCATTAAAGTTGTGGATGTCATGGGATATGCCTTACTCCTAATTACTAGATGAGATTCTGTGTGTGATATTGGACACACAGGCCTCTTCTCTTTTGCTGGATTCTTACGTAGCTGGAAATTATAGCTGAAAAAAACAGGGCTTGATGGCTCCTTACATATCACCTAGTTGTCCTTTCACACCAGGAAAAATGAACTATAACTCAGCCATGCCTGAAAAGTGTTTCTCTGATTTTGCTGGGTTTTTTTGTTTCGTTTTGTTTCTATATTTCTTGTCTTTGTTCAAATATGTTTCAACATAGAGGTTGAGAAAGTAGGGGAGCATTTTTTCATCTTGGTTTGGCTAATTCATAGCAAAATCCCCAGGTGCACAAATTCAAAGCCATTCTCATGCCGCAATCCCTGGATAATACAAATTAGCTGTATGTGTTGTGGCTGGATGCATCACTGTCATGTCCCCCATGGCAGGAGGGACATGGGAAGTGGCTTAACTTTTTACTCAGGTATGAGCCTGCTTCAGCCACCCTAAATTTAAAATAAGAAAAGAAAGTGACACTTGGGGTTGCCTCAATAGAGGAAGAAAGAATTTTAGCTAAAATTTGACAGTGGCCACCTGCAACAGATTTATGAAGACTCACAAAACCAGAGAAAATGACATTATTTACAGGAGAGTGTCACAGACAGAACAGATCAATTGAGATCATGGCCATATCTGTTTAAAATTCAGTGGCAGATCTACATTTTAAATGGCAGTTTCTTTCTGTTTTCGCTCACTTTAATTTCAGCAGGGCTAAACTCCTGTTTTCAGACTGATTTGCACAGATGGATTATCTGGCAGAACATGATACAGACTCTTGAAAGAATCAGATTTTTTGTAGCTGTTTGCCATAATTCACAGCATATTTAAGGCAGTAAAAAATTGCAACAGAGGGAAAACAGAGAAGAAGAGATGGGAAGCAGAAGAAATGATGCCAAGGTCACATCAAGATCATTGAAGGCGGTGGAAGGAGACTCTTGCTTTCTGTAACCTGTGAGTTGAGCCCTGGGCACTGGGGTAAGTTTCTCTACAGTTTATTACTTGTTGTGGGATTACAACAAGAATGAGTTTAGCAGTCATCCATCTCTCACATAACTCCTTTCATTTACATTCATATATATGTGTGTATACTCATTTATACACATATATATGTGCTGAGCCTTCTCTTCCTATATTTTGCTGTTCCTCCTCCGCACCCTGGTTTTGCAGCACATGGAGTAAGGGGCAGATGCCTTTCAGGTGAGGCTGTGACAGGGTAGTGAAGACTGATCTGATTAATGGGGTGTGGAAAAGGAGAGCAGGTCAGGGGAGGAGAGGTGACACCAGGGAAAGTGCTCTGTGTAAGAGCTGCAGGCATTATCTTTTCTGCACCCGTGAAAAGAGTGGAAAAGGCTATTTATCCATTCGTTTTGGACACATGGATGTTGCTAAGCCCTTGATAAACTGTCTTGACTGTTTTCTCCTTCTGTGGCCCTGGAAAATGGGGTATTTTAACAGTGAGATGAGATGACTGGAACAGCCCTTGCTATTTTGTGTGCTAATACAGGAAAGCAGGTAAGGGCATGCTGAAGCTCCTTTCAGAGCAATAAGATTTACACAAATGTTTAAGATATAGATAAATGCTTAACTGTGCCTCAAATAAAAATGCTTTTCTGAACTGGGGCACTAGTTACCAAAGCAAAGGCCAAAAGGAGAAGTAAAACTCTTCAGAGGCCTCTCCAGCTTCTTCAGAAAGAGAGTGAAAGACAAGACATAATTGTCCAGCATTCAGGGAAGGATTCAAATTGAGATGTGGAACTTGAATGAAGAGGACTGAGAACTCTAGTGTAGAAGGTCCCATCATGGCTAATGATGTCCCAGCTGTGACGTCCCTCAGGTGGAGGGAGCTGCTCGGTGGCCAGGCACTAGACTTGTATGCTTGGTTGAGTGTCTGCTTAGCCTCCAGCAGGTCTTGGTCCCCAGTGGGTCATGGGGCTGTTTGCCAAGCCCTGTGTGGAAGTTTTGGGTGTTCCATAGTGTCCCAAATAGCACTAAGTCCTCATATATGGAAAACTGAATCAAGCAACAGGTAAATACATTAGGGTGAACTGCATAGTTCTCTGGGGTCTTCTGGCTCTGTTTCCTCACTATTCAATCCAGTTTTCTGCACATAGGTACCTAGGGCTCATCAAGATGTCCTTGAGTATCCAAGATATATATGTGAGCTAGTGCATGTGGCACTGGATGTATAGGAAACGAATGCCTTCTGTAGAAGCAGCTGGGGGCCAGCCACGTCACATGGCACTCAGCACTTATCTGAACTGAGTCCTATATCTCCACTGACCTAAGTGGCCCCTAGATGCCTAATTCATATGTAGACATCTCTAAGTACATGCCTATATGTGAATGTACATACTCTGCAACTTCTTGCTACCCTGAGTTAACTATCCTTATCTCCTCCTTAGCTAACCTTACCTGAGGACAGCTGCATCAGCGGGTAAACCCAGGAGGTGCTTTGACTAAATGAACCTTGTCATGACACACACAGCCCAGAAGACCAACCATATCCTGGGCTGCATCAAAAGAAGTGCAGTCAGTAGATCAAGGGAGGTGATTCTGCCCCTCTGTTCCTCTCTTGTGAGACCCTACTTGGTGTATTGTGTCCAGTTCTGGAATCCTCAATAAAAGAAGGATATGGAACTGTTGGAATGGGTCCAGAGGGGACTACAAAGATGATCAGAAGCCTGGAGCAACTCCCATACGAAGACAGGCTGAGGGCATTGGGTTTTTTCAGCCTGGAGAAGAGAAGGCTCTGAGATCTTACAGCGACCTTCAAATACCTGAACGGGCTACAAGAAAGATGGAGAGGGATGGGAGGGACTGTTTACAAAGGCCTGTAGTGATAGGACTAGGGGCAATGGGTATAAACTGGAGAGGGGCAGATTTAGACTAGACATAAGGAAGAATTTCTTCACTCTGCGAGTGGTGAGGCCCTGGCACATGTTGCCCAGGGAAGCTGTGGCTGCCCCTGTCCCTGGAGGTGTTTAAGGCCAAGTTGGATGTGGTCTTGAGCAGCCTAGTCTAGTGGGGAGTGTCCCTGGCTTGAACCAGATGATCTTTAAGGTCCCTTTCAAGCCAAATGATTCTATGATTCTATAACTGCAGAACACATCCTTACGTTTGACCAAAGGAGGCAAAAATAATACCGTTATGGGCTAGACAGTCTATTCCTTGCTCAGGCAAAACAATGTTCAGGGTTGTTGGCAGTGCTTGTGTAGAGCTTTACCTCACATTTAATACTGTGTAATCATGCTAAGATATTGCAGTCATTTCCCAGAAACTAATCTCTAACCATAGTGAATGATAAATTGACTGACACCCACTGATTTGTTTGTGACAGTGTTTAAAAAGTAGAAGTTATTAAAGCACTGTTTTGATCAAGATGACTTCACTGATTATATATCTCATCCATCTTACTAGGTTGATTTCCATCTATATTATTAACCCTGGAACTTGGCTTCTTCTAACAAAGAGTTATTTCTAAATCCAGTGTTTCCATTGCGCAGTTAATTCCATCTGTTTTTTGCACATGTGCTAGTTACAGCTGAAAAGTCAGTGTTGGCAACATGGTGTTACGTGAAATGCCGAATATAGGAGAGACCCAAAACTGCTGACTGTTTATCTCCCCTCATATACCGCACACATGCTGAAGAAATCAATGCCTCCAGGTTGCAACATCACCAGGGACATGTGCACACCGCCAAGACCCCTTCTGTGGGGTCCGTACCTGTGGAATGTTGAAATTATTGCAGGCAGAAATCAGTTCACCTAACTTCAGTCATCTAGAAGCAACGTCCAGGCTAAGCTTATGAAACAGCCTCCAACAATGGCCAAAGAGGCAGAAAAAGGCATTTGAAAGGGTGATTCATTCCCCCATTGAGGGAACTTAATCATTAACTGAGGTTGGATACATAATTTTTAGACAGCTGAAGTTATGTGACATGAATACCTCCAAAGTCCTAAATCTGTAGGAACATTTGGAACAGCTCTGGAGCCTTTTACTCTGTACTTATAAAATTGCTGCATCTGCTGTGATTTTAAGTAAGGGTCTATTGTCAGTAAAATTGAGATTCCAGTAATAAGCCTGACATTTAAATTTGTGTTAATGAATTGAAAGACCCAGAGAGACCATTTAAAATTACATGCCTTTCTATCTGTGCGCTGAGCAACTAATGCTTGTCTGGTTACTAATTTCTGTGCAGTTTAGCAGGGTACTCAGCCTATTATCTTACTCATTTTGCTGGAGGAGAACTCAGGACTGACAAGTACTACTGCACATATTGTTACCAATCACTGCCACTCTTTCTGCAGTTGCTTTAATTTTACTTCACTATTTGTATCAATATCTTGTATTCCAGGACTTTAGGTAATATGATCTTAGTTTTAAAGGTGCTATTGAAGAACTTTTGGACTTCAGCATTTCTGGGAACTGTTTAATTGTGAAAACAGATGGCCAAATGCAGAAAGCTTACAGTTTTTTCTTCTACCTGATACTAAATTTTCTCTAAGTGTGTTCTTAATGTTTATTTTCCTGTGCAATGAATCATATATAGTGGATTGCATTTTGATCATCACCTCTGATTTTAGAGATTTTAGAGTGGGGTTTGAATCTCCTAAAGGACATTGTTATT
The DNA here is from genome assembly GCA_013389865.1 of Piaya cayana. Lineage (NCBI taxonomy): Eukaryota > Metazoa > Chordata > Aves > Cuculiformes > Coccyzidae > Piaya > Piaya cayana. The sequence continues at coordinate 683 of WAAB01012028.1, read as the reverse complement.
CAGCCATATGAGACTATAGGTTCTTTTTGATGACACCAAGAACCTTAATTTTCCACTTAGGGTTCCCTTTACCCCAGGACCATTGCTTTAAAGAAAGAAATATAACAGAACTATTAAGAAATGGGCAATTGCTACCAACTGAGCCCAAAATTTCATTATGGTTACGAAGCATTTTAGGAGCCTTTGGAATGATCTAAAACGCAAATGCGGATCAAAAATGCACTACCTTTCAAAGATGACAAATTATTTGGAACATCCTATTTCTTAAATGTGCACCTTGACACCTTCACTAAAATATCTGGATTTGACAAATTTGACAACTCCCAATCTCTAAAATTCAATTCCTTTCAATCAGCTAAATTAAAACTACAGAAACATTGCGTGCACAATGTGATGATCTTATGTTTAGGACGAAAAGGGCATGCTTCTTCCTTCCCCTGCTAGTTTTCCTATCAATCAGGTTAATGAGAAATCTTGGCTGAGATTGAGATTTTCTGTACAAGTTTTATTTTGACCTTGAATATTAAATTTGTTCTGGCAAGCAGCATCACTAAGAATTTGAATATACATACTCGGGATTTTAAGTTTTGTTTTTATATTTATCCCTCTTGTCTGGTGCCAAGGAGTCTTTTCTTGCAGAACTGTTTTTCAACCAATTTCCAAGAGATGGGGAACGGCAGCAA
>WAAB01012026.1:153206-181958 GCA_013389865.1 Piaya cayana | reverse complement strand
TGTCTCTCTGTGTGTCTGACACTCACTGTCTGTGTGTATCCGTGCCTTTCTGTGTCTGTCTCTCCCTCTGTGTGTCTGTCTCTCTGTGTGTCTCTCTGTGTCTGTGTCTTTGTGTCTGTCTCTGCGTCTCTCTGTGTCTCTCTGTGTATCTGTCTCTGTCTGTGTGTCTCTTTGTGTCTGTCATTCTCTCTGTGTGTCTTTCTTGGTGTCTTTCTGTGTATCTGTCTCTGTGTCTGTGTGTCTCTGCGTCTCTCTCTGCCTCTGTGTCTCTCTGTATGTCTTTCTGTGTCTTTCTCTGTATGTGTCTCTGTGTCTGTGCATCTCTCTGTGTCTTTCTCTCTCTGTGTTTCTTTCTCTCTGTGTGTCTTTCTCTCTGTGTCTCTCTGTGTGTGTCTCTCTGCCTCTGTGTCTTTCTGTGTGTCTCGTGTGTCTCTGTCTCCCTCTCTGTCTGTCTCAGTGTCTGTCGGTGTATGTGGCACCTCCCCGGGTCACAGCTCCGCAGCTGCTTCCCGCCCGCCGGGTTTCCCTGCCGAGGAGCTCCTGCTCGGCGGGGAGCGGGGGGGGATAACATGGCTTCCTCCCATCCCACCTAATGGCTGCAGGGAACAAACCTTCTTCGCGGGTTTGGAACCTCGCTGGTGCCTTTCACACCGCCTGGGAACCGGCACCTACAGCTTTCCGCTTTGTCAAAGGCGCGTAGGGCATTTAGGAGGAAACCCAAACGGGACAAGAAGGATCAACAACCATAATAATAATCCGTGTAATATTCTATTGTACTCCAGTTTTCAATGTGATTATGGTGGACAGTGGCTTAGTTTAAGAAAACAAATGGCTCTTCCAGCAGTGATGTGCATTTATCTAGGAAAAACAAGTAGGGATGGTGTTGATAGCTACTGCATAGTTGTTTGGAAAGGGTTTAATATCTCAGTGTCATAGAATCATACTATATTGATTTTAATTCAAAATGTTGTGTTGACTAACGAAGAAGATAACAATTAAATGGTGATAAGCAGTAAACCCCTGATTTCTCTGTGCAACAGCTCTTAGTGGTTGATCATGAAACACTAGCATAGTTTGTTCATGGAGAAGTAAACCACATGGAACATGGGAGAGCATGCAACTGGAAATTATATTAGGGAATTATATATAGTTCAGGAATTTCCAGAGGGAAAATATACTTCCAGGGCCTATTCCCAGGTGTTTGCAGAAGAGCTGAACACAAAGTTCAGCCAAAACTGACTGAACTCTGCTAATGTAGTGCACCGTTCTCTTCACCAATAGATCAGAGTCCAGGACAAACTGGCAAAATTAAGCTTCCCTCATGTATTTACACTCACTTCCCCTTAGTTATTCCCTTTCTCCTGGATTTTATTCACTCCAACTTCAAATAAGTGTTGGTTTGATTGGTGTCTTTTGTTGTTTTAAAAAGAGAAACTTTGTCATTCTGTTCTATTAATTGTATCATACTATAGCTCATACATAGACTACATACCAGTAACATAATACATCTGTAGTATGCATAATACATGTATATGTACATATATATATATATAGGAGTACATGAGGTTAAATCTTTAGTCACAGTAGTCAACACAAGCTGGTAGCTCAGTGCTCCTTTTTCCAGCCCTCTTGAGCCACACCAACACACTCTTTACCTCATTTCATTCCAGCTCGCCAATCTACTTGCCGATTACATAATTAGTGTCATCTAACCACAGAACCATAGCATCTGAACTCCTCTGCCCCTGCAAACACTAACCAAGAACCACTTCCTCTTTCTCATCAAATTCTTGTCCCTTGACAACCTTTTCTCCTTCTCCCCAGAGTGATGCAAGCCAGAAGTTGAAAGCCTTAACAGTGTACAGATCTTCCCCTCCTCTCACTAAGGAGGAGGAATCAGGTCTTAAGAGTTCTTAGAAGCTAACTTCCATTGCCTCTGAGCCCAGTATAGCAAAATCAGCAGGATAAGTATGGGATTCTGTAGAAGCTAAAGTCTTGAAGTTTTATGCAGCTTAGTACAGAAGGTTTAATGGTCACCCAGGCATAAATTGCTCTGCCTCCTTGGTGTGGCCATGGAGGAAATAAGGATTGACCAGCACTTTAAGGAAAAAAAATCACCTACAGGTCTCATTCTGCTTCTCTTTTATTTAATGACCAATTTTTTAGTTCCCTCCACTTCCAAAATTTGAAGCTAACTCCATTATTAGAAATGGGAATTTATTGCTCTCTTCTGAAGTGCTTACATATGTTTGTACTTTAATAATAATGTTTCTTTGCAAAATGATTCAATGATCCCAATTACTAGGCATGCTTTATGATTAGAAGCAAGATAATTCCGCATTCTAATTTTTTTTTCACCTGTTGAATTGAAGGTGTATTTTTTTAACTGCCTTAATTCAATTGTCCTCCTTCACACTTATTAACAATACTTCTTATAACAATGTTCATCAGTCAGGATGATTAATATAACAGCTCATTATATAGGATTGCAGGAGATCTCAGCGTCACTACACTCTCTGGCCAGGTGATGAGTTTCAGCAGTAATTTCAGATAAATGTAAAGTGATGCACACAAGTGAGTGGGAAAGACAGGGGAATTATTAAGTTTTTGTTAACATATACAATGATGGAGTTAGAGTGAATACATCTCTGAAAATGTCTGTTAAATGCAGGAGACCAAAAGCAATTCAGCAAGCCAATGGTATCTTGGCTTGTATCAGAAACGGTGTGACCAGCAGGTCCAGGGAGGTTATTCTCCCTCTCTACTCGGCACTGGTGAGACCGCACCTCAAATACTGTGTTTAGTTCTGGGCCCCTCACCATAAGAAGGATGTTGAGGCTCTGGAGCAAGTCCAGAGAAGAGCGATGAACCTGGTGAGGGGGCTGGAGAACAAGTCTTACCAGGAGCGGCTGAGAGAGCTGGGGTTGCTTAGGCTGAGGGGAGACCGCATTGCTCTCCACAACTACCTGAAAGGAGGTTGTGGGGAGGAAGGAGCTGGCCTCCCAAGTGACAGGGGACAGGATGAGAGGAAATGGCCTCAAGCTCTGCCAGGAGAGGTTTAGGCTGGACATTAGGAAGAAATTTTTTACAGAAAGGGTCATTGGGCACTGGAACAGGCTGCCCAGGGAGGTGGTTGAGTCACCTTCCCTGGAGGTGTTTAAGGCACGGGTGGACGAGGTGCTAAGGGGCATGGTTTAGTGTTTGGTAGGAATAGTTGGACTCGATGATCTGGTAGGTCTCTTCCAACCTGGTTATTCTATGATTCTATGATTCTGTTAAAGAGTTTGAAGAAAGAAAAAGAATAAAATAGAAAATACAATTATCCTGCACTAGAAGCTGTAGTGCACTCATGTTCCGGTTTCCTTTCCTCAGCTCAGAAAGGATGAGGTAGACGGGTTACACTGAAGGACAACAAGTCTGATCAATCATATAAAGCAGTTCCAGTCAAAGAACAAGCAAATAGATGAGAATTTTCCAGTAGAAGAAAGAGAGGAGTAGAGGGAAGTCCCTACAACAGAAATAAGGAATTGATCTCATAGGACCATTCTATGACAGCGCCTAAAATAGGAATTTATTAAAACAGAAGTGGCTCAGGAATTTCCTGAGGAGACGATTGGCAGAGACTGGACAGGTTGAAAACAGGTGCCCAAAGGGTCATTTGAGATGTCCTTGGGAATCCCACCTGGCATTCATCTACCACTCCAGAACAGTACAAGGTACTTCACAGATAGGCATTTGCCAGCCCCACGAGGATGTCTCAAGTAATCTATGTCACCTGAAACTAAAGATCCACACTTAGGCAGCAGCGAAGAAGCCACTTGGGAGGTAGCTAGCATTGCTAGTGGTTGTCACAGGAGATAAGCTGCCAAATCTGAGGTTAACCCGTGTGTCACAAAGTTGATGTACACCCCATCTAGCCCCAAATGAGCTGCACCACGCTGTGTAGCCACACCAACATCATCACTGTGGGGAGAGGCCACAATGCTACCACCTTGCTCTTTTCTGGGACGCAGCTGGCTTATGCATTTATTTGCAGTACTGCACCCCTTAACGCAGACACAGCATAAAGCTAAATATTATTACTACTAAAAACAAAGCTTCTGGTACTTATTTCAATGGAAACCTCACTTGATGCTGTCATGGCTTCAGACATGGCAGTATGCATGTAGAATTAAGAAATTAGATATTAGAAAAAATCATTGGTTGAGTTTTTGCAGCTGGTAGGTAAAAATTTCTCCTATGTTTTAATGCTAGTATAATTTGCATGGAAATTAAAGATACAGAAGCCGTAGAACTTAAAAATGTCAAATCATTTTTGAGGAAAAAGCATTTTTTAGAATTTACTTCTTGTTGTCAGTAAATCAACGTAGCACAACAGATCACATTTACTTTAATTCTGAAGAAAACTGGTTAAAAGGGTCTAGTAATAGTTACATCAGTCTTCCCTTTTTCTGCCTTCTACAGTACTCTCACCAACCAAGAATTTTACCTGCTGAGGCTATTCAGAAAGTTGCAGCAAACACAGATGTTTCTGGCATGTGGGAGAACGATTTGCGCCCTATCCTGATAGAAAGATACCCTGGATCACCAGGAAATAATATCGTACGACAGGTAAGACAACAATTCCTGAAAACATTTAAGGACATCGATTGTTTATATTCTGGTAGTGCTTTTTGTGACCACTAAAGGGACAGACACATTCCTTTCATTCAGCAGGATGAACTCTAGCATTGTTCAAGTCTAGACTGCCTAGAGCCCACATGACACAGCTTGCACTTTAGCTGACATTTCCCAGGGCTGCCTAATGTGATTTTTAAAAAATATAAATCTGGTTTTGAATGTATGTTTTTAATTAAAAGGGTTGCCTCAGGTTTGGTACCCAAAGTACAACACAACCATTGTCCTTTCTCTCACATGAGCAGGTTTTTGGTCACTGGTTCAACCCCCCTGGGACTATGAAATAAATTACACTCCCCTGCCCTTTTTCTGGAGAGGTCCTGTGCTGTTACGCTCCCCTCAGATGGTTGTATCAACACAAAAAGGGATCAGAGGGGCCCAAACAAGCAGGCAGATGAAACGGTCAATGTGGTGAAGTGCAGCACTATTACAAGTCCCACGCTGTTCTCTCTGATGTGCCAGGGGCAACACTCGGCTACCACATCCAGGTTGCACCTGGTCCCAAGACAGTAAAAGCTCCAGCCTGTTGTATTTGAGCCACAAGTAGTTACCCCATGACTGGGTTGCTGCCCGGTCAGCAGCTCTGCTCTGCATTCACACTGTGGACATCTTCAAAACCATGTGCCGTGCTGAATCTGGATTACATTACCCAAGTGAGAGAGTACAGCTGGGTTTATTAGAAGACATTCACAACATCTCAGTAGCCTTTATAGAATCATAGAAACATAGAATTACCAGGCTGGAAGAGACCCACCAGATCATCGAGTCCAGCTGTTCCTATCAAGCACTAAACCATGTCCCTCAGCACCTCATCTACCCGTGCCTTAAACACCTCCAGGGAAGGTGACTCAACCACCTCCCTGGGCAGCCTATTCCAATGCCCAATGACCCTTTGTGTGAAAAACTTCCTCCTAAAGTTATCTTATCTACCTTATCTACCCTTTAGGCAGTGACTCAACAGCTCCAAGATAGCTCTAACTACAATAAGTTTATTTGGCACTCTGCAATTGGTAGACTGCAAAAATGCAACTTTTTTAATGTTTTGTGTGTGTGTGCGCATGTGCATGTGTGTCTCTGTAGACTTAGTTTGAGGTTTCTTCAGTGATACCCTGGAAGGCAGCCAAATTAAAGGGGAAAAAGTAAAAAAGCAACCCCCCAAACCAAAAATACCCTGCCAAGCCTAGGCTAGATAAGCCCAAATCACGTTTGAAATAGGATCATTCTGTAACCAGGTAATAGCATTTATTAAAGTAGACCCTCTCCAAAGTTAAAAAAGAAGAGTTCTCCACTGTCAAAGCACAATGGAGTTTGAAATGGATGACATTTCTTTGTTAAGACACATAAAAAGCATCAGACTCCCTTAAGAAGGCTAGTGCCAGTCACGGCTAGTGCACACTGAGAACTACATTCAGGCCTATATATTCCCCTTAATCCATAACAGACGTCCTTTGCACTGCCTACAGATAGTGGATAGACCATACAACACCACAAAAGCTTTCAGAGGGTGACCACAAACAAAATGGAAGTTTGTCCTAGCACTAAAATTTATGGCAGTATTCCCACTGACTTCACTAAGTGCAGAACAAGTCTTCAAAGCCTATTTTCTTTTTTCCCCTTAGAGGCTTTTCCAAATGTTTATTTAAAGAGAGAGGAATCTGCCTTGAAGAAGCACTCTAGGGACCCATAAAAATAAGTTGCTCAACAGAGATGGCCCTCTTGTAAGAGTTAGCCAGAACTCTGTACTAAGTTAAACTGGGGCTGTTAGAGGTATTCTTATCAGGTAGGAAGATACCTAAAATGATCCATTGTCTTAATTTTTATCTTTACATGAGCTACACTTAACAATATTTCATTTTTAAAACACTGCTCTGAAATGTTTAGTTCTTTCTTTAATTTGCAGGAATCAGACTGTCTCTTGTAGCTGTGTAGACAACTTGTGTTACTTGAAAGGCAGATTTATCACAGAAGCTAAAAGAACAAAGAAAAAGACCCCAAAACAAAAGGGCAAACAAACCACACAACAAATGAACAACCAAACAAAAACCCAGAATTTTGTTAATACTGCTGTGGCATCTGTGTGCACCAATTGTCAAAATGGCCACACCAAGTTCTCTGCAGCCAGTTCTGACATTTAATTTAAGGGCACAACTGGGTTTAGATTTGATGAGGTAAAAACTGTCCTGGTTACACACGAAAAAACACTGGCCTGGAAACTTCAGAGATCAAGATGTTAATGTGTCATATCAATGGGCAATCATTCGAAGCATCTTTGGAGTCCAAAGACAAGAGACAAAAGGGAGAAGTTAAAAGAAACTGAGCCAGTCAAAGGCTAAGGTAGCAAAAATGTTGCTTATTTTATATAGTGACATTCCATATTTTCCTATAAAATGTATCTTCTAAAAATATCATGAACTTACAGAAATAAGCTGTCAAAAGTGCCACTTTTGACAATTGGAACAAATGACAATTTTTCTACAACATTTTTCTGAAGGAAGCAATATTAATCTGATTTTTTAAATTGCAGCATATTAAGCACCGTCTTCAAGGATTACAGGCTGGTTGGGAAATTGAAGAAGATACATTTCAAAGATACACGCCATATGGATATCAAACATTTACAAATATTATCAGCACTCTCAATCCCTCTGCAAAACGCCAGCTGGTACTTGCTTGCCACTATGACTCAAAATTCTTTGGACCACAATGGCAGGATAGAGTGTTCGTAGGAGCAACTGATTCAGCTGTGCCTTGTGCTATGATATTGGAATTGGCACGTGCCCTGGATAACAAGCTTCAGTTAATCAAGGTAATTTGCTTCTTTCATTTGTTTCTGCAACAGCAATAGGCCTTAGGACACTTCCATATTCTCTCCCATGGCCTGTGTGCCTGATTCTCTGACTGCTCTGCCTCTTGTAAAACTCACACTGACTTCAAGAAGAACAGAACAGAGATCTGTATCTACTACTCCAGTACATTATCACAATTAAACTTCTTACACAAAGGGTGATTATCTAAAAATTACCTAATAAATACAGATTGTATAAAAATAACAATTTATGTATGAATAATACATTTTTCATAGACTTTCTGAGATAAGTTTTGTTTTGTTGCTTCCTGAATCTTGCATTTTTTAAATCTTTCAGTTGTATTCTGTTTTGGTAGATGGATGAACCAATTGCCATGCTGGAGAGTTATGCTCACATCCCACCATCCTATAATGGTTTCTAGCTTTTCTTCTTGCTTTCCTTTACCAAATTGAGTAGTTTATTTATGGGACAAACATGGCTGAGTACAGGAAGACAGTCAAGTAATAATATATTACCCATCTGTGTTACCTACACTATGAAAATCTGTTTCAAAGCGCTGCCATTGCTAGGCAGAAATATCTGTTGACCCTACAAATTTGTAATCCCACAAATTTGTAGAATTACAGATTCGTGAGTGCCATCTACTGGTTCAGTAATTATTATTTACAGAAGAATACTTCTATGGTAACAGAGCTTTCACAGGGAGAGTTCTCTCAAGTGCTTTACAAAGTGTCAGTAATACTCTCAGACACTTTGATTACTTGTCAGTGGTTGTTTCCAGAAACTGATTTAGTTCCTTTTGACATTAGAATATTAAAGAATTAGAAAATTAAGAATATGCCAATGGTTTTTTTTCATCACAAAGCACTCCTGTAATACATATGCTTTCATTTAGAAGCTTCATTTAATATAAATTTGCCTGATGGTTATTTGTGGAAACCACACACCAACTTAAAGAGTGGAATTTTTTTCAAGTGCTGCATCATTACTTGATTAAATTGGTTTTATCATGCAAGCAGTTGACAAAAAGTCTATTTTATTACTTTGCACGGGCTACCATTTGTACAGCCTGTTAACAAAATATACTTTGGGATCCATCTGCTTAATACATTAGCTATGACCCTTTTGCTCTGCTCAGAGCAGCATAACAGACTTTGTTAGGTTTTCAGCTAAATCTATTTATACTTTGACTTGAAGCTGTGATTTTTATCTTGATATTTCTCCCATTATATAGAGTAAGTTTAAGTTAAAGGGCAAGTACATTTCTCCATGTTATTCAGACTTATGAGTATGTTAAACAGTACTAATAGTACACATACTACTTTATAAAATTCAAATGGCATGAATAGGTTCCTCCAGAATGTAAGCAAAATGACTGCTATCAAAAGAGCTGTCTTGTGCGAAGGACAAAGGGCAGCCAGCATTGCCATTAGAGAAATCCATATATCCCTGTAAGCATAATCAATATCATCTTGCCTGCGTGAGCGACGTTTTATAGAAGTTTTCCACTGCTGTTTATATTGGATCAGCTCCAGCCAGTTGGGAGTTGTAGGCCATACAGGACATAACTGTTGCCAGTGACTCCACCTTTTTAACCACAGCATGCAATTTCACTTGAAGTAGCATAAATTCGTAGAGGGGTTAAAATATTTATAGCAACTGCCAAGGCTACAGTTCCCAATAAATTCATAGAGGGTTTAAAATATTTATAGCAACTGCTGAGAATACAGTTCCCAGTACTGTTCATATAGAACTGAACTGGGTTTAGCTATGTTGTAGGTTATTAGGAAACACTGTTGGTGCAAACATGGATTCAGCTAGTAAACAGAGAGGAAACAGGCTCCTTCTATACCAGGAAGATATTTCACACAGATGCCTCCTTTGTGAGCTTAAATACATTAACTATATATATATTCTTGGTTGTTACTGCTGTGATACTTTTGGTTGTTAAAAGGTAAGCGTGAATCTGCTCCACCCTGTGCTTTGGGTTTAGGGGTAAAGTTGCCTGGGTGGTCCAAGTCCTCCTGAAGGAAAAGAAATGGTCATTCTTCTCATGACTGACTGCTCTTTGTCCCTCAAAGAACCATCAGCTTCACAAAGAAATTCACCTCCACAGAAGCACAACTGCAGCAGAGCTACTACTAATTTGTTGTGTTACCAAGGAATAAGATTAGTACTTACATCAGGTGTTGTTACTGATGTGTCTCCTCTTTATTTAAGGTGATGTTCTTGCTACCTGGTTTTGCAGATGTGTCTCAGCATACTCAGCTCATGTCCAGTACAGTCAGAAACAAAACTTTTAACCAGAACCAAAATAATACCAGACTGGAGAATATATCACTGTGCTAGATAAATAATCATCACTGGTCACTACCTCTGTTACAACATAAGGTTTGTTCAACAGCCACAGGAAGGATTGCATAGGGTACTGTGAAAATATAACCCAACCATTTTTTCTTATACGGCTACAGTAGTTGTTCTTTGTTTAATGTTCTGGCCAGAATCAGTTATGTTACTTTTAACTTCCTCCAACAGACCAGCTCAGCGTCAAGACCAGACCTTTCACTTCAGCTCATTTTCTTTGATGGTGAAGAAGCCTTTGTCCGCTGGTCCCCTTCTGATTCCCTCTATGGATCTCAACATTTAGCTCAAAAAATGGTATCTACTCCACATCCACCTGGTTCAACAACCACAAATCAGCTACAGGGCATAGTAAGTACCTTTCACCTCTCTGATGAGCAATAGTAAATTGCATTTTTTTAATATTTAAATAGTAATTGGCCAAATTTCCAAGAAACCATGAACCCCACCAAAATTAAAGAAAGAAGCACGCTTGTGGAAATATTGTATAAGATGTGAAAAAACAGATTTAGCAAGAGCTTTTTGGTGAATCTGCTTAGACTTTCTCTATGCAAATGTGAAGAGGAGTCATAGAAAAAATTATGAGAATATAAACTGGGATAACCACCTTCTTCAAGAGAGAGAATTCACAGTGATTAGGAAAGAGCGTAGACATATTATCCGTCTGTGAAGGAATCTCCCCTAGCTCAGCACTAAGCTACAGAAAGCTGTTTCTCTTTGACTCCTACTAACAATCTGAGTGTCTGCTCCCTACTGTCTTGTTTCCCTATGCACCGCTGAAACACTTTTTTTCTGTCACTGTATCTCGTGACTCATGTCTTTCCCTTGACAGACTTTGTTGTTCTCTGGGGAAGAAGCAATTTCCTTTTCTTTCTCCCCACCTACTATAGTTTTTCTTTTAAAGGGATACAACACACAAAACCACAAAAAAGCGATGCAGTCTGTTTCACTTGAGGAACAGAGAAACATCCTACCTTCTTCCTCCTTGGAAAGACAGCAAAATATATCAGATTGGAATTGAGTTCTGTTAATGAGTTCTTCTCAGGCACCATGCTAGAAAAGTCAGATCTTTGGCTAGAGCTATCAGAGACCTAGTCATGGCCTATACAGGAACCAAGAAGTTTCATTATTGCTGCTGCTGTTGATGTTGTTATAATATAGAAAATTCTGTATTAAAGATTCTTTCTTCTGCAGGACCTGTTTGTTCTACTGGATTTAATTGGCGCACCAAACCCAGTCTTTCCCAATTATTTTCCAAACACTTTTCGATGGTTTCAGAGGCTTCAAGCAATTGGTAAGGAAAGAGTATGGGCTTTTGATGAATTTGAAAATATAGTGTTTAGTTTCTGGATGTATTAATTCCTGTAAATCAGATTTTTAGATTTCTTTTCTGTTTTACAGTTAAAATTTTTAGTATCGTAAATGCTAAATTCAACGCATCTTAAGCCTGTATGAAGATTTTAATATTAATTAATAAAGTAACTGAAGAAGATCCCCAGATGCTCAGAAGCCATGAAACAGATTCTCTTATCACTCTGTGACTCTTGAAACTGCTTCACTTCTGCATTTTAGTTCTCACTTCTGTAAAATTATGGTAACAGCATCAATTTTGAGGTATTTTTAAATACTAAACAAATGCACGATAGATTCACCAACTCCTTTTTCTTCTTTCAAATGGAAGAAGCTCATATGAGAGGAAAAATAATTCAAATGTGCTAACATACCTCATATTGTCCAAAGTTGTAATAATCACTTCTGTTGTGAATTACAGAGCAAGAGCTACACAACATGAGTCTGTTGAATAATCACTTTGTTGAAAGGCAGTATTTCCAGACTACTTTTCATCGAGGCTTGGTTGAAGATGACCACATTCCATTTTTATTAAGAGGTACTGGAAGCTCTTATATTTTAACCTATAAGTGCGGTAACAAATGCATCATGTAGTGAATGAGCAAGTGCATATGGTCCTGCTTTACAAGCTCATTAGCCCCAGCTGGAGGCTTCCAAATCCAACTTTACACAGGCCAAGAGACACAGCTTTAAAAAACATACCTGAACAAAAGCAGCAATAAAACATACTCATCATTTTGCACGAGCACAGCTCCAGTGGCACAGAGGTAATGGAAATTTCTGTCAGCAGTAGTGTCCCACAAACTGTTACAATAACATACCTCATATTGTCCACTGCATACCACACTAGCCAGTTAGCTACTGTTTCTAGGAGCAGTAAAACACTCGTGTCAGTTTCTCAAGATCTGTTGTCAAAGTTACAGTAATGATCACCGAAGGCACTGACTCCTGCAGAAACTCACATACTCAAATTAAGACATCCTCGTTCCCTAAAGAATATGGAGATTTCTCAGCTACAGCTGGAGAGGTGGGAAAGGGGCATGGCGTAGCCAGCAGAAACAGCAATCTGCCTTAAGTCCCTCCTGGAATTAGGCACATACCTGAAACTGGGATTCCTTGCCTAGGCATTTCTCCTGACAGACGCCTATACTCCCATTCTGCATTCATTCTTTTCCTTTGGGGTGCAATCAAAGAAAGGGAAAGCAGTTGTGCCACTGCTGCCACCCTGACAAGCTTATCAGTGATTAAAGCCCTTGTCCGAGTTCAAGATGTGGATTTGATGTCCTTCTTGGTTCAGGCACCCAGCAGAGCATCTTCAAAACTAAGGTGGGCCAAAGAAGCATAGCAGATACAGTAAACTCTTCTTATTGTTTTCCACTGTACAGCAAGGACTACAAGAGTCATATTGCCAGAGAGGGGTTAACAAAAAGGAATGTAACATAGTTCAATGAAGAAGGTATCTACCTAGGAGAGGGGAGAGGTATCTTCACATCCAGCCCCTAATTTTACCATTGTTTATGCTCTGTTAACTACTGAGTAATGTAAAACGAGCACACGGCTCTAGAAGCTGGCACAAGAGCAGCTACATCTCTCCGCTTTTGAGTCCTCTCTTTGCTGAGCTACAGTCACTGTCCCCTGCTCAATGTCTCTTCAGCTCCATGAATCTTTCATTTTTCAGACCAAAGCAGGGCCTAGGTGCAACAAAACCAACACAGTCATAATATGTATGTCCAGGAATGTAAAAAACCTACATGGGAGAAGATCATAGGAGAAACAATGACTACATCTCAAAATCTTTTCTAATAACACAGTTAACACCTTGTGAAGAAAACAGCTGAAAAATGAGAGAGGAAAAGTAGTGAAACAGGAAAGAGGCTGGAGACAAACAATTCCCTTCCAAAAAGTGATCAGGAAGCAGAAGACTGGTTTAACTTCTTTTTACCTAAAAGCTGTAGTATGTATATATATACACATGTAACGATGCAGCCTTTCAAGTGGAGGTGGAACTTCTGTGAGGATAACAATGGCTCTGTTTTATAGAGTAGAAATACAGACAACTCATTTTACCATTTATGAAGAGGACTAAAAAATGCTTAAAATTGCTGAATTTTAACAATCTCACAAGAACATGTAATCAGTTCTCAGTTTGGGGGAGCTGCAGTGGTTTCTCTGCCCTTCTGTAGCTCCTAAACGTGGTAGCAACTGCAATGCAAAGCATCTCAAAAAAAAAAAAAAAAGAAGTATCACAGTAAAACTAGCTACAGATGCCTTTAGAAAAACAAAACAAAACAGGGAAAAGTAGTCCAAGGAAAGGAAGGTGCTCATTTCATTTTAGAAAGCACACAATTAAATGGATGGACTGCAGTCACAGGCTTCAAAAAAGAGAAGGTTAAAGGAAGCTGCAGTGACACACACTCCAGTAATAAACTTTATTGAGTAGTTACCTGACTCTATTGCTCAGTGGTGACGTATCAGTTAGATTAACGGAACTTCTCCAATATTTCTTCTCCAAATTTCACTTTCCTCCTTATAGGGGTTCCAGTCCTACATCTGATTCCATCCCCTTTTCCTGCAGTATGGCATACTGTGGACGACACGGAAGAAAATCTTGACAAAGCCACTATCGACAACCTCAGCAAAATCCTGCAAGTGTTTGTACTGGAATATCTAAACCTGTGACTGACAAAATGGCAGTAAATTGTACTCCAGTATATGTTTGCCCATCTTCACATTTGCTGTTTAAATGCATTGGAGAGCACTAAAGTAAAGCAAAACATTATGATAACTGTTGCTAGATTGATTATTGATTTAGCTGTTCCGGGCCCAGTGTTCCATGTAGCCAAACAATATAGCATTAAGTAAGAGTTAGTTTCTACTGGAAAGAATTTGATCTTAAGTGTCTCACCTCTGGATAAAAAAAAACCAACAGATTTTTTCCACATTGTTATCACCTTTTTATAGGATCCCAGGAGGGGATGGCTCCCAACCTCAGTGCTTAGACCTACAGGTTTTACCAGGTGTGATCGATTTATGCAGCATTCAGCAACTGAAATTTAGACCACATTGTCAAAAGAGGCAAAAAAGCACATTAAACCAAATTTCTTATTTGAGTTGAACTAAACCACTTTAATCCTGAAATGAGTTGCTAAAACTCCTGACACAAAGAAAGGTTTTTATTCCTCTCTGCTCCCTCTCCTCCTTGTCTTAAAGGAGAGCTGCAAGGGCTCTTGTCTGCAGACAGCAGGCCACCAGGAAACAGTAAATAACCCAAATTAAATTTTCTCCATATAGTTTGCTGGATACTTTCTAATGGAGAAAGGTTGGGGGGGATGATGCTTAGAGGAATGCATGTGGGGGCTTCCATTGTGTTTTCACACAGGTGGTGTGTGGGAACAAAGCTCCAGCACACACCATTCATTCCTGTGAGAATTATACACCATTTGACCCAAAATTTAAAAAAATGCTGTTTTTAACACAGATTAATCTAAAATAATCACTTTAGAATCAGTAGTTTTATATAAATACAGCTTTGAAGGCGAAGTGCTATCTATCAAAAGGAAAATTAGTATGAGAGCCCAAAGGAAGAAGACAGTTTAAGGACCAAAAAGTAAGGACAAGCCATAGCCTATATCAGAAAGAGACACTCACTAGCTTAACAACCCTGTACTTTTACATTTCTTACTGGAATTATTAAATAAATTTATATAACACTCAAGAAAAATCTAACCTGGAATGAAATCAATAGGCAAAGCCAGAAGAACAGTATTCAGAACCTGTTTACAGAATTATTGTTTCCACTGGTAAGAAAAAGATGAGAGCATTTGAAGGAAAAAAAAACCATCAATCACGCTAGTAGAGGATGCACTGAGAAAAATACAAGTTAGTATTTTACTGCTCTAAACTTCTTCCATTAGAAAGTTTTATTCTAGGCAAAGGGATTTGAAAAATGAGATAAGCTACGGAGGTCTAGGCATCAGATTTGGCCTGTATTTTGCCATTTTCCTAAAGCAAACGTTTTTGAACGTAAGACAATATTTACATACATATTTTAAACATGCAGTAGAAATATGTGTTTACAGCAATGCAAATTCATAAAATTGGGCTATTATGGGACGGCCTGAAAATCAAAGTCAATCTGGATGTTGTTCAAGATGGAACAAAAGCATTTTATGTTTTCCCATCACTTCAACATTTGTGAGAAATGTTTCTATTTTGCATGCAACTTCTGAGACAATACAGTGGAAATTCTAAGTTTGACAGGTGTGTTTATTTTCAGATATTACTGTACACCTATGTTACTAGATCAAATGTATTTGAAGTCTTTGCTATCATCTTCTCCTTTACTTCAGCCCACGAGAAAACATTCTAAACCACTAAATTAAATCTTCTGAAGTTCGAATTCTTTCAGCAGAGTAAGGCAACTACCTCCTAAGTGGCAAAAAAAGGTAACAAAATGGCTATATAGAGAAATATTAAATGTGAGTTTGTGCAGCTAATTTTGCTTTTACAACTCCTCTGGTGCTTCATACTTAGCAGGGCCTCTGAAAAATGCTTTATGCACCTGCGGTGTGCCACTCTGCTTCTTCAAGAATTGGAAAGTTAACTTAAAATCGACTTCAGTATGAAATGTGGGATCAGAGCGTTGTAACTCTATTTGAGTTAGTTGAAACTATAATTTTACCATGTAGTTTACACCAAATATCTGGCACATCAATCCTTTTACCAACTTCTCACTGCCTGAGCATGGACTTCCCTTGAGTTATGGTTACTGAGTTAAAAAAATGAGGTACAGGTTGGTGTAATGTGATTCACTGGTTCTCAAAACATGAAGAAAACATGAAGAGGTTTGCTCCCTTCCCACATTGTTTTTTTGTGGGGTTTTGGGGCAGGGTGGTACAGGAAAACAGGGCCATCTGTTAAATACATGTGAGACCTAGAAAGGGGTTACTTACAGAGGGGAAGGTGATGATCTTAGCAATTTATATGATCTGTCATTCACTTAAAAGATAACTGCTGGAAGGAAAACTTAAATTAGTCCAGTAACCATGTGAATCCAAGAATCTAGGTTCCCAAAAGCACAAGAACCTGAAGTAATCAATAAAGCAAAGACATGGTACAAAGCAGGTTCTCGCTGCTAGTAAGGCAGAGGAGAACAAGCAAGTAGGAGAAGTTCTAGCCGTTTGATAAAATACCTAGGAAACAAACAAACAAAACCAAATACAAGTGAAAAGACCAGGATTGGCATCTCTTCCTCTCTGTTTCATCATTCAATATCACTAAGTATCCTGATCCATAGGATCTGGACATGCACAGTGCAGGTAATCAGTTCAGAATTCCAAGACAGGCCTAGTGTTAAAGAAGCTGTCCCTGAATGGTTTCTCTATCCCTGTTGGATGGTGGCAGCAGGGGACAGAAGTCAACTGAGGAACTTCAACTGATTTGGTAATTACACAAATGAGGAGAATTGCTGCACAGGTTCTCAGGTTCTCCCCTTGAATAAGATTTGGCACATCTCAGTCAAAAAAACCCCCAAACCACCAAAAACTCTCACTGGCATGTCAGAGCCCTCCTAAACTTATATGTATGTATATAAACATTATTACTTGGGTGAAGGGAACACAGAACCGAATGAACTGGAGAGCCATTATTCAATAGGTTAAAAAAGCTGAACCCCCCCCCGTTACATTAGTTATTTGTATTGTAGGAGGTGCTCTAGCTCCTTTTATATCAGGACAACACAATTTTCCACAAGAATCTTAAGCCAAAGTAATGGCATGTGCTCCTCCAGTTCTCTAAAGCTTGATGCATTTCTCTACAGGTGAAGTTATTCTATGCAATCACAGCTGGAATGAGTTAAGGGAGTAACAATGCCAAATCCTCTGGCAGAAAGAAATGAAAGCGAGTACAAGTGCTCTTTTTCCTTTAGCTGGGGCAGCATTCCTTTCACCAGAAATGAAAAGTATATAAATTAGCAGTTCTTATTCACCATATTTCAAATAAACATTTAGCCTGTGACCACCTAACAGCAGAATAAAAAATGCAGTAAAAATTACTTCCGTAGAATTACAAAGATCCAGTCTACATTTGTAGCAGACCCAGCAAATTTCTGAAGTTTCACACATGTTCTCATTGATACTGATATATCACCCGAAAGCAGCACTTAAACAATCAATATATATAAAGCTATAAAATCTTGCACACAAATTACCACTTTTTCCTTGTCATTTAAGGATGACACTGACTTTATTTGCCTTGTATAAAAGGAGACATTTTACTCTCTTCTGATTTAACAAATATTCTTAATATATTCATAACAATAAAGCAGCTAAAAAGCTGTTCTAATCTCTAAAAGAATCTTTATCATCTGCACATATGATATATATTGTAAACAACCACTCAAAAAAAAATGTTGTTAAAGTGTTCATATTGCACTCAGAATTCTGGTATTCTCACTCTGCCTTCTCATTTTAAATCAATGATCAGCTTCATTTTTTAATAAAATGGAGCTTTTAATTTTCTACTAAAACCAAGTAGGCATGCAAACAGTATAACACAATGTATTTAAAACGTCAGAAAAAGGGCAAGTGTTTGTTTATGAAACCGCAGTAAGGAATAATTCTCAAATAGGCCACACTAGAGTAGAATATTGTAAACATTCTGCTGGCTCTAAGGTGTTGCAGATGCTGCAGGGACGGCAGTCTAGTTCAGCACCCAAGAGGTACAGAGAATCTGTTCAAGGGTTCTGTACTTCAGTGAATTTCCATGCAGCAATGGCACATATCATAAACCACACATAAAGACAGAGTAACGAAACAAAGGTGATTATTGAGCTTATACTGGCCTCAGAGAAACATTTCCAATTGTTACAAGTTCACTGTATTCTTTTAAGTACAAGTGTTCCAGGTCATTCAGTTTTCTAACACAGCAATTAAACCATCACTCTTGCTGCAAATGTAGTACAGAACTAGATTCCCTACTTGTAGCTTACATGGACTGTATACCAGTGGCAGTGGCCTAAAACATCATGCAGAACATCCCTTTGCTTTGCTTTCAAAAGTGACAACCTCTTCCATGCATTGAAGAAACACAGCTATGTCACAGAGGGGGGAAAAAAAAGGAAAGCAGTGTCCTTATGCAGAAAAAGAAATCCTCAGCCAGTGTGAAGAGGCCACAGATGCTGAAAATTCAAATGAAGGCTGGTTTTTCTCAACTCAGTTCTACTACAGCAAGATTCCTCTATTGAACCCATTATCTTCAGGTAACATGAATATCTTTGGAGTCCCTGAGATACTACAGCTCCATATAACCACCTGGGACAAATGGAAAGGCTCACTTAGTACACAGACTAACAAGGTGTAAGCCAATATATAGCACCCTGAGTTGCAAGTGAAACAGTAGGAATGGACAGCCCATTCCTCAACAGCCAAGAGATGCAGAAGAAAGCGCAGAGGAGGTATTGGCTGGGGGTTTAAGAGACACACATTGCACGCAACAGAAAACAATTGGGTGTTTCTGAAAGGCCTTTCCTTGATAGCAGAGCAGAAAAAGACAGCAGTCGGAGGGAAGAGGTCTCTGAGAAAGACCCTGAAGAGTTACGGCCTTCTAGATGTACAGCAGAACGACAATGCAAAAGCAGAGACAAGTTAGGCAGTGTTGTTCCAAGTGTGCCGCAAAGGTTAAGTACTCTAGCAAAGAACTGCCAGTGACCACTGACATGTACTCTGGAAATAAACCAGGAACATACAGATTTTTTTCCCCCTGAAACTACACAAAAAATACAAAGAGGGAAAATACAAAGTCACAATTGAATCAGAGAATATTTTCCATAGTCAAAAATGAAATACTGGCTTTAAAAACAATACAGCCATCTGCTCTGTATCTTACATAGGGTTAATCATAAAAAAGAGGTGCTTGTAAAATCTTAAGTTTGAAATATTTTATTTCCCAAGGTATTGCTAATTAATTTCGCAGTTAAAAGAAATACCAGAGAGGAATATGGAATACTGACAACTAGAAAATGGTTGCTGAACCATTTGAATTTCTACAAAACCATCAATAAAAATGTAAAAATAATAGTCTCACAAAATTAATTAGACTCTGAAATGCCAGATTGTCTTCACAATTGCCACAATATGGATACTGATGGATTTTTGCAACCAAAAACTCATTGTGACTTTGCTAAAAGATGGCTTAATACAGCAATCAAAATACCTCTAAAAACTGGGATTTGTATTTCTGCAAATTCCTACTCTCTCATATACTCAGCATTCAGTAAGCAGCAATTCTCATAAGAAAGAAAATGCTAGCTGGTCACAATTTGACTCTCATGGAGTTGTGCTCTATCTCAATACATTCTTGGGGGGGGAAAAAAAAGAGAGAAGTTAATAAAAAGCTGAATAGAAATAGTCACTCTATAAAAACTACCTGTAAAGTATCATACGTCTGGAAAATACTTGTGGCGTTTACACAGGCTACTGCTGATGCAAAGAAAAAAACTGCAATTTAACCATTTCATGAATATGAACAATGCACTTGTTCCCAGCCATTTAGAATGATCTGACATTCCAAATGTTTATTAAAATTGGGTAATAAAAGAATTAAGTCAATACCCTTAAGTATAATAAATAATGCTCTTTATTATGGTCGGGGTTGCCCACGAGTATTTGTTCCATATCTGCTTGGGACATTTGTAAAACCAGTTCTGAATCCTTGAGTTGCTCCCATTCCTGGTATTCCAAATCCTTGATTGAGTACACTGCTGTAGGGTGCGGATCCATGATTAAAGCCCAGTCCATAGGGCCTTGTCTGAGTGTTTAATAGGATGACTGGACTCACATTTTTGCCTGGTGTATCAAAAGAAAATTCTGGCGGCGGGCTGCTGGGCTTAGCTGGAGTGGATGTAACAGGGTTCAAATTATCCGCAGCTTTCAATGATGGCATTGGAATAACATGATGGTCCGAAATGTTTAGAATGTTGTTTGCAATAGGCACAGATGATAAGGTAGGTCTGATCCAGTCATCTTTGAAAATCTGAACAGTCAATGTAGAGACCAGTGTGTATAATCTGTTAGTGACATGGGCAAGTACCATTTGTTCATTTGCATCTCTCCGAATTCGAACGTGAACTGATCCAGCCTATAAAGTGATAAAAATAAGTTGCCTGTTAACTGTTACTTCAATCAAGGTTCTCCATATTCATTCAAGAAGAGGTAAGTTATCCCACAGAGATTATGAAAAGACCTTTTATAGTGGAGATTTACTGACTAAATTGAGAAACTTATTAAATAACTCCACAATTAGAATATGTTTTGATCTTTCCTCAGGCGTTGATCTCTTATGAAAACATCAAGATCATTATTCAGGAAAAGTGAGTCTTAAAACCAAACTACAAAATACAACATGTGATGACAGGAATGCAAAGGCAACCGCTAGGGAAAAAAGAAGACCAAAGTGCAGACAAGCTCCGTATTCCAAATTTAGGGAAAAGCGTTATCACTATGCTGCTGGAGCAGACAAGAGGACGACACACAGGGCAGACATGCTCAGTCTGGGCCCATTAAAAAGAGAGGCAATGTCCCTTGTGGAACTCGGACCAGTTTCTCCTGGACATACATATAACCGCAGGCTGCCCCTGCCTTCCTCTTACTAACACACTCAACATAAATGCCCTGATCTACTGCTGCAGAAGGGAATAGGACACGAAACAGGACTCCTCACATGCTTTTTTCAGTTCATATTTAATAAGAACATGGTTCACAGCTTGTACTACATAAGCCACTGCTATGTGAGACGGTGCAACTGCAAATAGCTGGGTCTCAGGAATTGTCTACTAAAATCTGGAAGAAGCCAACAGGTGAATATGGATAAAAGTTTTTGTCAGTATCTGTGATCATCCATGATACGTTATTTTGGGTGACAGAATAGTAAACTGAAAGCTATTTTCCCATCAGAAACTTAGAGCTGCTTCCCTTTTGTTTTTTTTCAAAGAAGGGTAGCATACTGGAAAAAATCAGAAGAAAAATACCAAGAAACTCACTTTCCTTTCTGTCACAACATACCTGCATCAGCTTAGAAACAACTGAGATCTGTGGGATCATTCTTTATCAGAAAAAATACTTCATTTCTTTCAGCTAACAGCATAACAGTAACAGTACACAACCACAGTTGTCTTTTTCACCCTAGAAATGCTGAAAACGTGATTCTGTTGGTAAGTGAAGGTTTTCATTTTTTTTTCCCTTCTCTGAGACAATTACAATAACATATCATTTGAAAAATGCCTTTAATATTGTCCAGGGCTTTCTTCACTGCCAAAATACAAAAGAAATTCTACAGTTACAAAATGCATCCTTTAATACAGAGCTCAGGAATATTAACAAATAACAAAGTTTTTAAAATGTATACGGGCAGGGGAAGAGAAGTTTTGCAATACATCTTAAGGATCAAGTACTGACTCCATCAATATTTTGTATTTAAGATTTCAAAAGAAATAAAAAAAATTAAGGTAGTAACTGACAACTCTTTTTTTAAACGCTAAGAAGACAATAAAGACATAACTTACCAAACTGCCAAAACCTAATGTCCAGAAATGCTCATTACGAACTTCTAAGACACCATCCAAAGTTGAAACCTAATTTTACACAAACATCCAGAAATAAGAAAATAAATTAGAAATAATGTTTCAAATCCTTTTACAAAGGTACTTTTACACAGCATTTCCAGTAGTGAAACAGAAGTTTCCATACTACAGAATGGATAATGTCTGTTAATGATATCACTAATGTTTATTTACTGTACTTTTGCTACCCTCAAACATGCAAATCCATGAAAAAAGTGGGTTTCAGTAATACATTTCAAGTAACTCTTGCTGCCAAACTGCAATATTTTCTCAACTTGATATGCTGTAGGTCAACAGCTGCCTGTATTCCTTCTCCTCTCCCCACTTACATTCATCAGCCTCTTCAACAGCAGCTCAAATTTAGTTAACAAAAACAACAGCCTGCACTACTTGAACAGATTTGTTCCAGATACCCAAATGACACTACTGATAGCAAGATCCATATTTTTCTACATGCAGCTAAAAAATTATACTAAAAGAATAATTCTTTAGCGATCTTCTCGACAATTCACAAAAAAAAGCTCCTATTCCTGAATGCTGATTTAATGTTAGCTGCGCACACTGTGTCCTGAATTATACACTGACTTACCTCTCTAAGAAGTTTATCTAACTGGCCAATCACATGAGGTGGGGTTGTCTTTAAGAAAAAAAAAATAACTGTTTAAGTAAGAGAACCTTGATGTCTGGTCTAAATATTCAAGAGACCAAGTGTTACACAATAAATTCTTATAACTTCATGACGCATATTTCTACTGCCCTTAAAATTCTTCTAGCACATCACAAATTCCCCTTGGAACATTTTCTTCTCAAATGCTTAAAATATATTTTATGGTTTTATTTAAAAAAAAGTACACTTAACAAAACAGAAACAACAAAAAAGCTAGTTTTGTGAAACTGCATTACCTGGAGCAGTACTTTCCCGCTGTAGACACTCATGGGATACATGGTACCAAATGTCATCAAAGCAATCGCTATAGCGGAGACCGTGTCTACAGCAAAATAATTGCTAGAGAGAAAGAGCAGTTTTAAAGAAAATCTGGTATTTACATTTTTGAAAGGCATTAGGATTTTCTTTTGATTCTTTTTTATTCTTTTAAATGATATACATCTACAGACTATTACATGAATACAGTCATGGAGTTGCAATCCCATTCATACAAAATACTGCTTTTGCCAAGAACATGTCCCTTATGAAAATACGCAATTTCCCACAGACTGGATACAAAGAGTTACTTTTTTTAATCAAATGTACCTACTTGATTTCAATGAGCATGTATGTAATGCAAAGAGCTAGAGCTCCAGCAATATCAATCAAGACAAAAGGGTTCATTCGTGGCAGAAAGATACTACTCAATCCTGGGATGATTCCACAAATGCTGTAACAAAAGAGAAAAAGCACCGTCAGCTAGCTGTTCATTACTTCAAAACACAAGAGTTGCATCTTCTATTTCAGCATTTGACTTCAAATACACCTTACAGTCACAGGAAATGGTATCTCTGAGGACTGAAAAGGTCCTTCTAATTCTGCTTAAAGTTCCCTAATGGTCTAATGTCAGCAAAAATTAATCAAGTTTAAGATCCATGTCACATTCTCTCTCATATCTGAAACTAATATTTACCTCTTGCATCTTAAATTCACTTTAAGTCTATCTTTCCACCTACAATACATTACACTACACTAATCTTACAGTTTTTCTACATGTTAGAATACGTATCTTGTATTACTTTCTGTTTCTTGGTAACACAGATAGTTGTTGTCAGCTGTACGCAACACAAATACTTTACAGGTTCAGATATTGCTATTATGTCTTGGGGGAGGGCTGCGTATCTCTAGTCTTCAATCCATCTGCCACCTCAGTGTGCAAAAGTGTTCTAAAGCCAAGGCTGAATAATTCAAAGAGTCTGAAAGGAGAGAGACCAGCTAGCTGAATAAGAGGAGATTAAAAAGCCCATGAAGGAACACTGGGAAAAGTTATTTATATTTATTTCCTATCAATGGGAGCTTGAAGAGAGAGGAGGATTTCTGTGCTTCCCAGTAAATGTAAGTGCATGTCACATGCTGGAAAATATAAAAGAGAAGAAAGCATGAAATGCTTTGTCGCTCTGTTTAGAGTCAGCCTACATTTAGACATCATGTGCAGGTCCGCTCCTGTAAGAATTTTAATCAATATAATTATATATAGGTGCAGACATTTTGTAATCAGCACTGCTTCACAGAGCACATCTGAAATGGCTCTATGTGTACTAACCAAATCTAATAATTTATTTTTAAATTGTTGTCATAATTGTCTACAGGTTATCTCAAGCCCCAGCAGTAATTCTACACTCTCGATCTGGGAGACCTTCAAGTTATCCACCTGTGTCCTTCCCTGTAACACTGCATTACCACATTGTTAAGGAAAAACTCTGCTAGTGTCTGTGATTGCTATCCATGTGGGGTTCTTTTCACACCAAAACTCCAATTACTTGTGGAACCATACTGTTAGTCTTCCAAAGCTGTTCTGCAGAATTTGGATCTGATGATATAATACCATCTACCCATATGAGGTCAATTTTTGTTTAACAAGGCCAAGTTCTTTGCTTTCCTCAACTGCATAAAAACCCCGCAACTCACAGAAACAGATGGGCTTTGCAGGAAACTTAACATGTTATACAATATGGTTTAACCTTATTTTGATACTTTGAAGACCATGTGAGGCTCAAAATAAATGTTTCTGACATCTAACAAAATTGTTTGCAAACACTTGTTATCTTGCATTCAGATATCCAATACAAGCAAGAGAGTTAACAGACAAGATGAATGAGTAACACTGCATCAGTCCCTGGAAGACACAGATTTCCCAGTTTCCTGCTGGACAGGTGAGGGGTTTCCATAGCTATGTTTCAGCAAGTAACCTGTTTCACGTATCACATTCAAGCTGCGATCATCCTAGTCATTTGCTCACCCCACAGAATAAGAAACCACAAATTACTACAAAATACATTGCTCGGGTAATGATTGTTGAGAAACGCAGTTTGATTCTGTACAGGACAAATCTAGTTTACCTCACCCCAGGAGAATTACATGCAATGAACTGAACACATTCAAAGGTAACGTTATGCAGGAAGATGTATTTCTATTAGATTGATTAGATACCTAAGAGATATGAGAGACAATGTTTGCTCTAGAGTTCATATACTGGACCTACAATAGGTAAAGCTATTTTAAAAGCTCTAAGACACAACAGTTTAGGCCTCCATACCCAACAAACCAACACTGCCTTCTAGAAGCTGGCAATTTTGAAAAGCATTATAAAGCTTTACCTTCTACTAAGATCTGCAACGTGCTCCTGAAGCCAACTTGTGCTGGCAGCTGCAAAAGAAATAAGGTAGTAAAATTACTATAAGTAAAGGTACCCATTTTAAAATACACTTAAAAAGTTCTACTTTACAGGAAGAACCCAATAAAATGTGACTGAATAAATCTCTCTTAACAGACTGACTGTCATTTGAAAAAAAAAAAAAAGAGTTGGACTTTCCCAGGCAGTAAGTAAAATGCTCATCTTTCATAATAATCAGAACTGATCAAATGCAAACATAACTGCAGATTATAACCATCATAATTATCTTTTATGTAATATGATGTATTATATGTAACTACAAACAATTTACACTTAGTGGAAATGACTGTGAGTCTTCTTCACAGTGAAAAAGTCCCAGGTAAAAGAATTATTAAGTGGAGCAATTACATTTATTTTTAATCTATTAATATATCCATAGAATGTCTTCAAAGTTCTGATATCTGTCGGATGACCTTCACTGGCTGAATCCAAAAGACTGAAAATAAACTGTTCTTCAGCATTAAGATGATACTCAGTTTATCATATTAATGACAACACCCTACTCAGAGAACCCTATAAGCAAACTGGAGTTGAAATTCGGATGGCAATTCTAAACTGCATGAAGTTATATTAATGGAAGTAGTAGAATATATCCGCTACTTCAGAAAATTACCAGACAAGTTATACCGCCATAAAAATAGCAATATTAAAATCTTTTCCCAATTCTTGTTACAGTTTAATTTATCACATACCTTCAGAGACATAAGCAAAAGGCTTATTCCTAATGGAAAGCATTGTAAATAAGTTGAAAAAGAGAGCCACGAAAGTACCAACTAGCAGTCGCCCACTGAGGAAAGAAAAAAAGGAAAAGTATCTTAATTTCACATCATCACAAAACATGAAATCTACCCATAGTTACTGGCAACAAGATCAAAATACTTTGCTTAGTATCTTTCACTGACACTGAAAATGGGTAGGATAAACTAGGTTAATGCTTAATAAGTGACAGTGTATTATAATTTTAAGAATTATATGAGAGCATTGAACTTTTTACGATAGCGTTATCACATTTGGCTGTACATAATGTTGACTAACAGTTCTTAACTATTTGCACACATGCACACATATATGTTTGTCCTTTGAAGACATACATGTGTTGTCCCCTCAGCAGCAGAGCAAGAAACCTTACTCTCTTATAGTTATGCCCTGTGCCCCTACACTTTCCTAGAACCTCAACTTCACCATAAACTCGTCCCAGTCTTTTGCCCCATAACACCTTCTTTGCCTTTCCCCATATTTTTCCAGTCCTCACCACCTCTCCAACACCTCCAGTTCCCTAATGGTGACAGCATCCTTTCCTCCCACATATCAGGCCTCCTAAAAGGCTTCCATATGAAATGAGAGTAACTAAACCAGCAAAAGCAGTAACATATAGTTAAATCATTTAAGAGAGCATGTGCGTTACATTTCAGTTGTGCCTTGAAAAAACTATTTGTGATACAATCTGCACATAGTTTGAAACAAATGCCAAGGTACCAAAGCCAGTTTGGTGTTGAATGTACTTGCATAACTAATAAATGCTTAAATTAAGGAATGGAAACACAAAGGGAAACTGAAAATACTATCATTTTACATGTCAAAATAATTTCTTACGTGTGTATCTCAGGTTGTTCCAGAAACCGCTCTGCACTACAAAAATAATTGAAAATTTGAGTTATATTCATACAATAAAACCTTGACACGTGAAGCATGCTTCTTCAGTTCTGAAGAACTACCTGCCATTCATAAACAAACACGGACAGGTGCAGCACTGCAAAAGATGATTAATTGCTTAAATAAGCACAGCAGTTTTTATAAGTGATGAAAACATTTAAAACTGAAAAGCAGCAGGGTATAATTTAGATTTTCCAGGTATTTCCAACTGTGCCACATAGGTGCCAGCTATCATGAATGCTGCCTACACAATAAAAAGATGCTTGTAGACAAATGTGCCAAAAAATACCACTACTGCCCCCAATGGTATTGGTAACCACAACAAACTAAGCCTGGAATCCCTGTCTTAGAACCTCTCAATAAACAAGGCCAAATAAAGTAGATGTTAGATACTGTGGTGGAGATACAAATCTCTTTTTTTAACTCATCAGTAAAATAAGAAATGAGCTTGAGCTGATACAGAAAAACTTACATTTTGGGAATTCCCTAAAACCGATATTCAAAAACATGGAGGCTTTGACAGCGTGTCATTGTCAGAATTCATTCCAGTGTATAGTCAGTACAACAGATCAACCTATAGTATAAAATAGCTAAGTTTTTAACATAGGTGTTTATAAAGAAAATACAACTCTTGAATAGAAAAATGGAAGGTATACTGCCTCAGTTTTAAAACCCAGATGTTAAAAAAAGTCTCTGTATTTTTAAAGACTAAAAAAATTTTCAGGCTAACCTTCTGAAAAAACAAATGCTTCCAAGCATAGACACTATGTCAAATTAATACTTGAGAAAATTTTGAAGGACCACAAAACCAACTTTTTAAACAAGGAGATCCTTAATAAATTATCAAGTTGCTTTACTTCATTAAGAAACTGAAAAGAAAAAGTTTTACTTTTTAATAGACTTAAAAAGTCAAGATGTGCAGGGAAATGCATTAAATTAAGAATACCTAACTTTTTGGAAAATATGATACTGAAACTGACAGAGTCTTTTCTTTGAAAGCTGTTTAATTAAACTTATCCGCTCCTATTATTTCATCTAAAGCCTACATGCACTGTAGTCAACATAAGGTTCAGCAGTAGGTAAAAAAATTCAAATTTTTATCTACAGTATCTCTCCACAGATAGCATTTGTAGGACATATACACTTTCCCTCAATCTGGAGTATTTTCATATATAAGAAAAAATTAAAGCAAATGGTACATATCCCTACCTTTCTTTCAGTATAAAAAGAGCACCAAGCTGTGCCAGAACTGTAGATGCAAATACGGCTAGAACTTCAAACCTTTCAAACCTGAAATTTAAGACTTAAGTTTAGAAACACTGAACACTGAACAATGCATCAAATGATTTCTGGTCTGTGCAGGAACCAGCAGGACAGACCTATGACTTCAAATTCTTTCAAGAGCAGATAGATGGGAAGAAACTGTAAGTTTTATGGAACAGGCATAACTTTCAATTTCATTTAAGTCAATGCTCTATTTATCATGAACTGCTTAAAGGTGACCATTTCACAGAATCACTAGGTTGGAAAAGATTCACAGGATCAATGAGTACAACCATTCCCATCAATCACTAAACCATGCCCCTCAGCACCTCATCCACCCATCTTTTATATACCTCCAGGGATGGTGATTCAACCACCTCCCTGGGCAGCCTGTTCCACTGCCCAATGACTTTTTCCATGACACTTTTTTTTCTGATGTCCAGCCTGAACCTCCTCTGGCAGAGCTTGAGGTCATTCCCTCTTGTCCTGTCCCCTGTCATTTGCGAGAAGAGGCCAGCTCCCTCATCTTTACAACTTCCTTTCAGGTAGTTGTAGAGAGCAATGAGGTCTCCCCTCAGTCTCCTCCAGGCTAAACAACCCCAGCTCTCTCAGCTGCTACTCGTAAGGCCTGTTCTCCAGCCCCTTC